>JAIUZE010073399.1:0-77083 GCA_022085475.1 Heliosperma pusillum | reverse complement strand
TTCTCCAAATGTGAATTCTGGTTGCCCGAGGTTTCCTTCCTTGGTCATGTCATTTCCCAAGACGGTGTTATGGTCGATCCAGCAAAAGTTGAGGCAGTTGTGGATTGGAAAAGTCCGAAAAATGTGTCCGAGATTCGGAGTTTCCTTGGTTTAGCAGGTTATTATCGTCGGTTTGTGAAAGATTTTTCCAAATTAGCAAGACCGATGACTCAATTGCTAAAGAAGGAAGCAAAGTATATTTGGACTGATGAATGTGAAGTTGCCTTCTTAGAATTGAAGAAGAGATTGACTACCGCACCGATCTTAACTTTACCAGATGATGAAGCGGAGTATGAT
The DNA here is from genome assembly GCA_022085475.1 of Heliosperma pusillum. Classification (NCBI taxonomy): domain Eukaryota; kingdom Viridiplantae; phylum Streptophyta; class Magnoliopsida; order Caryophyllales; family Caryophyllaceae; genus Heliosperma; species Heliosperma pusillum. The sequence goes on along the minus strand of JAIUZE010073399.1, from coordinate 76,747 downwards.
GTATATTGTGATGCTTCAAGGCATGGTTTGGGATGTGTCTTGATGCAGAATAGAAAAGTCATTGCTTATGCTTCTCGACAACTCAGGGTTCATGAAGTGAATTACCCGACTCATGATCTTGAGTTAGCAGCTGTGGTACCTGCCTTGAAAACTTGGAGACACTATCTTATCGGAGTTCATTGTCGAATATATACCGATCATAAGAGCTTGAGGTGCATTTTTACTCAGAAAGAGTTGAACATGAGGCAGAGAAGATGGTTAGAGTTGGTGAATGATTATGATGCTGAGTTGATTTATCACGAGGGAAAAGCCAATGTTGTGGCAGATGCTTTGAGTAGGAAGACTAGTCATTCATTAAATGCTCTTGGTACTTTACCCGATGAACTAGTAACCGAATTTCAGAAGCTTCAGATACAGTTTGTTGGGAAAGGGTTTGATTATCTTGGTGCTTTGACAGCGGAACCTGATTTTTATCGAGAGATTCGTACGTGTTTACCGGAGGATGCTACTTTTATCGCCATTCGAGCAAAAATATCACTTGGGCAAGCAAAGGATTGTGTGGTGGATAATGATGGCTACCTTCGTTACCATGGTCGAATGTATGTTCCGAGGAGTGCCGAGTTGAGGAAGAGAATACTTGATGAAGCTCACCTTTCTCCTTATTCTATTCATCCTGGCGGTGACAAAATGTATAAAGATTTGAGACCACAGTTTTGGTGGCCTAGGATGAATATTGAAGTAAAGGAGTATGTTAGTAAATGTCTTACTTGTCAGAAGGTGAAGATTGAACATCAAAGACCCGGAGGTTTGCTGCAACCTTTGGAGATTCCTCTGTGGAAATGGGAGTCTATTTCTATGGACTTCGTGATGGCGTTACCTAAAACTTCTAGGGGAATGAATGCCATCTGGGTTATTGTAGACCGTCTAACCAAGTGTGCCAGATTCGTGCCTATTAAAGAAACTTGGAGTATAGATGTCTTAGCCCGTGCTTATGTGGATGAGTTAGTGCGCTACCATGGAGTACCTAAAAGTATAGTTTCCGATCGTGATCCGAGATTCTGTTCCCGATTCTGGACAGCTTTGCAAGAAGCCATGGGTAGTAAATTGTTGATGAGCACAGCTTTTCATGCCGCTACTGATGGTCAGACCGAGAGGACGATCCAGACTTTGGAAGATCTTCTTCGTGCTTGTGCTTTAGACTTTCATATATCTTGGGAGAAGTGTTTGCCTTTGGTGGAATTTTCTTATAACAACAGTTATCATGCTTCTATCAAGATGTCACCATACGAGGCTTTATACGGTAGGAAATGCCGTAGTCCTGTTTGTTGGGATCAAGTACAAGATGATCATATGTTGAGTCCCGACATTTTACTGAAACGATGATCAAGTTCAAGTCATTCGTGAACGAATGAAAGCCGCTCAAGATAGACAGAAATCCTATGCCGATGTTCGTCGACGACCGCTTGAATTTGATGTTGAAGACCGTGTATTTCTTAAAGTGTCACCAATGAAAGGAGTGAAACGGTTTGGGGTGAAAGGGAAGTTGAGTCCTAAATATATTGGACCGTTTCGAGTGCTTAAAAGAGTTGGTCCTGTTGCTTATCGTTTGGAATTACCTCCGAACTTGAGCAAAGTTCATGATGTGTTCCATGTTTCTCAGTTGAAGAAGTATATCAGTGATCCGAGTCATATTATTCAAGAAGAAGTGTTGGACTTGGAACCTAATTTGGCTTTGGAAGAAAGGCCGATTCGTATACTTGAAAGGGCTAACAAACAACTCCGAAACAAGGTGGTGCCTTTAGTTCGTATCCTTTGGCGTTGTGGAAACGTCGAATCAGAAACTTGGGAACCCGAGGCTAAAATGTTAGCTAGATATCCCGAGCTCTTTGCTTGAGGTAAATTTCCTTTTTCTTTCCTCCTTCTATTCGATTTAATCTTTCGAAGATTTCGTTCCGGCTATCGATGTTCTTAACTGCAGACGAGAACCTGGCGTCCCGTAGACAAGATCCTATATTTTTATTTCAAGTATATTTTTAACAGTTTTGAAATAGACCTACATATATGTTACGTTCCTTCTTCTAAGTTTCGAGGACGAAACTTTTTAAAAGGAGGGGTGATTGTAACAACCCGAAAAGTGCCCAATTTTTCTAGTAAAAATATTTACTAACACTTTTCAGTAGAACTTAAGTTTTTAAAATAGGAATTTTTGTTCCGAGTCTTATTTTGAAATTCCGCGTTCGTATTTGGAATTTCTGAGAGATTTCATGAAAAGACCGTTTTTAGTCATCTTTGACTTTTCTTGACTTTTAAGTCGTCTTTGACTTTCCTTGACTTTTTAAAAGTCGTCATTGACTTTTCTTGACTTTTAAGTCGTCATAAACTTTTTCTTGACTTTTAAGTCATCTTCGACTTTTCTCGACTTTTCAGTCAACTTTGACTTCCGTTGACTTTTTCCCGACTCGCCTCATAAGTTCGAAGACCGAAATTTTATTTAAAAAAATAATATTTTTGATTTATTTTTATTTAGATTTATTAAGATTTATCATAATTTAATATAATTATTTTGAATTTATTCGGAATTTAAAGAATAACGTTTACGGTTTTAACCGAACGTCATTTAACTATTCCCGACTCATCGTAAAGCGCGAAACAAAATCGAAACTCGACTTTGGCATGAGTCACACGCGCGTGTCATCGCTTTCCACTCACAATTAGATATTTTAATTATTTTGATTAAACTAATCAAAATATCTAGATATTTAATTACTTTATCGATCCGTCAACGAAGATTACGCAAATCGCTCAAAAACAGACCGATTCCTCACCATGTTACACGGCTCCTTTAGTCCTCTAATAGGGCTTGATATTTTCATTACTTTTGATTAATATATCATAATATCTAGATATTATTTCACTTTATCGATCAGTTAACGAAAACTACGCAAAACGATCGAAATCGGACCCGACAAGCTCAACATCACACGGCACACTTACCACTCTTAGGCCTTGATATTTTCATTATTTTTCACTACAATATCATAATATCTTTGATATTTAGTTTAATTAACTTTATCGTTAATTATCTTTAATCGTTTACCGTAATATAATTATTAAACGCGAGTCAATTACGTAACAACAATTTCAAAACTCGACATCCTTAATTGCCTATAACTACACGGCTCAACCAACTCTTCCTTACTCACAAACAACTTTTCATTTTACAATAAATCAAATAAAAATCAAAACATCACTTTCTTTAATCGTTCTTCGTGTTCTTCGTCGTTCATCAATTGTTCTTCATCGTTCCTGAGCAAAACCTTCATAAAATCTTCGTTTCTTAATTAAATCCATCATAAGTTATATTTCTAGACTCTCCTCTTCGCTCCTCATCTTCACGTACGGTTATATTTCAATTCCGTCAAGTTCGTTTTCAACACTTTAATTATGGAAATTTATATTTTTAGTTCTAATAATGTTTTCTTGTTATTTCTTATAGGGGAAGATTTTGAAGACGAGTTTGGAGACTCGTATATTTTGGGTGAAGATTAGTAGGAGGGTTTCTTATTATATACTTCTTATTATTATTTTGGTGCTAATTGTTTTGGCTAGCTAAGGTAACAATTCCGTTTTACTCGACGAAATAATGTCACATAGCCTTTAGTTTTGGTTCATGTTATGGTTTTTATGGTTCTAGTTAGTAACATAGCTTTAGCCTTTGTTTCTTTAGTTTTGGTGCATCTTTGTTTTAGTTCATGTTTTATGATTTATGGAATTTTTGGTAGTAATATGATAAGGAGTTGTTTTTATTATGTTGTATGAATTTTTATGATTTTCCATAAAGTTATGATTTTTAGGTTGGGTGGAAATTTTAATATGTTTAGTGTTCTTGGTGAATTTTGATGATTTTCCATAAGTTATGATTTTTATGATTTTGTATGAATTTATAATATGTTTAGTGTTCTTGGTAAATTTTGATGATTTCCCATAAGTTATGATTTTTATGATTTTGTATGATGGATGGTGGAATTGGATGTTTAAAAATGGATGTTGGTAATTAAAAACATGTTAGAATTAATTGGAAATTGGGGTTGTTGCTTTGGTTGTGTGAACCGTGGGGAGGGGCTGAACCGGACCAAACCAGACCGGTCCAGGCCGGTTCAGACCCGGTCTGGGTTGGTCAAGGTGGGTCCGGGTTTTGGTCTTTGGGTTGTGTCGATGTTTGATTGTTTAATTGTTGTTTTGACGGGTTTTAATTATGTTAAAGCATGCGGGAAATATTAGAAAACGGTTTTAGTAAAAGTTAGAAAAATCAGCCATTTTAGCCAAAACAGGCCGTGGGCCCATCCAGGCCCATGTGGGGTCCGGCCCAACTCAGCCCGTGGGTCCCACTTTGGGACTTGTGAAGGTTTTTGAGTTATCGTCATTTTTATCGCGTTTTGTAATAATTAGCAAGCGAGAAATATTAATAAGTAAAATATTTAATTAAAAAGGTTTTTCATTAAATTATTATTTCTCACATGTTAGAAATTATAAGACGAGGTCGTAGTTTAATTGGTTATCATTTAAGTCAAGCGGGTTTTTGGGTATAATATGATAATTCACATGTTAGAAGTAGTAATAAAATAACATGTAATGAATATGTTGATTTTATGTCTAGGTGATAAAGACTCTGCTTCTAGCCGGTTTGATCCAACGGGTTTGGTCAAACTAAGATCTAGTCAGCCCCGATTTGACTGATGACCCGTCGCGGGACTCGGGTCGGGGATTTGTCTTCAAATAAAGTTGTATTTAATTATTGAATTAGCCTTCGTAGATATGAGGCGATATGATATTTGTTTATTACTTATATGCAATTAGTCACATGATAGGATGTTTTTCCTGTGACTGTTTTATTATATGGTTGGTGTCGTGTTGACTAAGTCCCCATAGAGAATTATGAGTATATGGCGTCTTGACCATTCTAATTCTAAATGAGTATCTTGGACCATGACATTGCTAGGCCCGTACTGTCTTTAACGAGTATATAGTTCACTGCTTGATAGCTTTTGTGTCACGGCCTGGGGGGCTTATCTCCAAGTCGGGGCATGGCATCCTAAGAGTTCCGCTTTGGGAAGGGAGCCAGCTTAAGTACTAGCCATCTCTGCTTAGGGGGTCGCCTAGTAGAGTTTCTCGTGTACGGTTATGTAATGAGACGGGGAATGGAATAGCTGTTGTCGCTAGGTCTGATCAGTCTAGGACTAGGATGTTTTCCTACCTTGTGGTATAGCCTCGAGTTACAGAGCGACTATTGACTGGACTAAGAAACTTATGCCTGTTGTAGAAGTATTGGTCTTTCATGTATGTATGATTCTATGAGTTTAGAAGGTGAGATGCAAGCCGGCTAAGATTGATAGAGTTTGGATTCCCGATTGTTAACTGATTCACATGATTACGTGTTGATTAGGGTTTGAGTGTATCAGGGCCATGTTACATGGTAACCGCTGAGCCAGCATACCAGCTTCCCTACCTCGAGTTATATTTTATTATCGGATTCACATGATAGCTTTCATATGATAGGTTAGATGTTAGTTAATTGTTTCATAACATGAAAAGCATATCATATATGTTAAGGTTTTGTATTTTCCATATACATTGCTTTTATGTTATTCATGTTTAATTAAACTCGACATTTCGTGGCTGGGAGAACTCGGAGTTACTCCCCACTGACTGTGGCTTCCGTGTTTATATTTAATGCGGTCGAACAGGTGGTGAATGCATATTTGGGGTACATTGACGAGCTAGCGAGCGTAGTATTTACCTTGGACCTATAGTCGGTTCTTAGATTGTATATTTTTATACACTCTTTTTATTTCCGTATTTATACGGGAGATATGTCTCCCGTCTTGTATATTTCTTTTATATAATATTATTTCCGTTTTGTAATGACCCTTTTTATTTTATGACACCTTTGTATTGTATTTTCATCTTTTATTTTGTTTAAATTATTTTTTTTCCTTTCCGCAAATTTGAGGGTGTCACACCAAATCCATCAAGGGCAGCTAACGAAAGGGGCAGAAAGAGAATGCGTATACCATTTCCGGCAAGGCCAGCTAACGGAAAGGTTATCACAATAACGAGTACTCATATCAATGAGGCGTCGTCACCGTAACGAGTACTAATATCAATGAGGCGTCGTGACAGTAACGAGTACTCATATCAATGAGGCGTCATGAAAATGGTTAAACAAGTAGGCTACATGCTAAAACACCACCTCGCAAAGGATACTAAGCGTTCCCTTCAGAAAACGCCGTCATATCCTCACTAACGAACAATTGGATGTATCTCTATTGTTTCGACACAAGGTCTAACGAGTAGAATGGTACAAACGGGAAAGGAGAGTTCAAAACATCCAATAGATAAGACTCGACCCATTACTCTAGACATAACCGACTCAACTAGCTAGGGTACATATCTAAAACTGTCACCAAACATGTGGGTTAGGCAAGTGAGACATTACTTAGTCTATACATGATCGTTCATTGTCATTACGTAAGTTTATAAGGTAAACAAACCATGTTAATTGGTATAAGTGCCGGCGGGTCGGCTGGGCACTCCTTCACAACAACAACAATTCAACTTCGAAAGTTCCCAGCCGATCGGCAGACCGGCGGGCGGTCGGCCGGCTGGGAGTGTAGGCCATCCATTAAAAAATAACACAACACATGGGACTCCCAGTCAGTCGGCCGGCTGGGACGTTAAGCACACTTCAAAATTCGAACAAAACTAAAGGGGACTCCCAACCGGTCGGCCGGCTGGGTGGTCGAGGCATTTTCAAAATTTCCAACAACAATACAGGGTGATCCTAGCCGGTCGGCTGACCGGCGGACGGTTGGCCGGTCGGCCGGCTGGTGGTTCCCTTTTGTCCGATTTTCATCAAAACTCTCATTTTCACTTCAGGAGGTTTCCATCCGGCCCGACGGTCGGCAGCCGGTAGGCCGTCTGAGACTCCCTTTGTTCGAAAATCACCAAAACATCTATTTCAAGTTAAATCAATTCACACCCATTTGCTTTTACCAACATAATTCATCACAAAACATCATTTAAAGCATCATATTAGTATTAAACCAACATAGATGACATCAAATTTCCATAGGACACTCATTTAACATATTAAACCCAATTTTAAACAATAACAAGAGAGCTTTAACATTAACTTTACCAATTTACACAAGTTGAGACATATGAGATGAATTTCAAAAGTAAACATGTTGTAGTCATAAATTCAAACCATCATATATAAAAGTATCCATTCTTAACATAATGACTACTCTAAACACATAGAAAAACACATAAGATGTGATACCGAGTAACCCGTTTACGTTACCTTGATTAGCACTTCAAATCTTTGATTCCCAAGCTACCCATCAACCGACACGAATTCCTTGACCCATAATCTTCACAATCCACCTTTTACCGACAATTAATATGCTAAGAAACCCAAACAAAAATGATGGAAAATCGATCTTTAAAAAAAGTTACAATTTTTAATCTTTTATTAGATAAAAAGAAGGAGAATGGTGAGAGGATTCCTAAACATTAAACGGAATTGAATTCCGTTAAGAAACGAAGAAATTATGTCCGTCTTAAGATTAGATTTACAAAAATAGGTTTTATAAAACGTTGGAGGAAATGAATAGTTTATGGTACGAAAAGAAAGAGAAGAATGAGAAAAGAAGATTGATGTAAAAATCGTCAAGTTCCGCTGAGAGACGAATAAATGGCATCCGTTTTAAGTTTATGAAGTACTGGAGTTTTAAAGGAGAAGGTGGGTAATAATATGCCCAAAATTCAAGGTGGGAAATATCCACTCGGATTTTCGAGTAGAGTCCAATTATGGGCTCATAACGGATTGAAATACGACGGTTTCTACCCAACTATACTAAATTCAATTTATCATTAATTTAAAACTACGAAATCTTAAATTATCGATTTAAAATATTTTAACCAATAAAAGTAAAAGCATAATTATAAAATTTACGATTTTAGTAAATTACCTATTATTATAAAATCATGGGTGTTACATCGTGAACCTGAGACCCTAAACTTTTAATCTTATATAATTCATCTTTAATTATTGCAGTTAGTTATAGATAACCAAAAAAACCAAATCTTATAAGTTGTTACCTTAAAACGAACTTAGTTATAGCAAATAGATATCACCGCCTCCTAGTGGATTCGATACCTTACTAATCCTTGACTATTAGTTTGTACTGAGTTAGGATTACATTGATTTAGGGAATGCGACTTTACCCTTATCAAATTTGGCGCCATTGCCGGGGAGGCAACAATTTTCTGTTAGTTTTTACTTTAGTTTGTCTTTTTTTCTCAGGGAACTATAAGTTTCATGAGACCGTTCTTATCCTTTTCTTTAGTGTTTATTTATGCCCGGGTCTCTTAGGTCCAAGCTCGTACTATTCGATCTCGAACCAGAAAAGAATCTCCGTGCTAGACAAAACTTTTGGAAGGAAACCCGTTAAGCCGAAGACTTGAGTACACTTGACTCCGTCTACGCCAATTTTGTTGCAGAAAATCAATCCTTAGACGTAGATACTTCTATTTCTGCCGTTACCACAACCATATCTACTCTAGCCAACCATTCAGAACCCACCCTTTCATCCATCCCCAAAGGATTCAAACTCTTTACTACAGATGATGGTACTTTTGAGATTCGCCCGTCTTACATCAATTTGGTGGAGGGAAATATGTTTGGAGTGGGTACTAATGAGGATCCTGCAAAACATATGGAGAAGTTCACTAACTATTGCTGCTCCATTCCCTTAAAAGCTGGAGTAACACAAGACCAAGTCAAGCAAGTGCTTTCCCCTTTTTCTCTACGGGATGGGGCGACAGATGGGTTGGGTAAATTAGACATGGATGCGATGAGTATCACCGATTGGAATTCTCTAGCTCTTGCCTTATAACAGAGATACTTCCCACCGCAGAAAACCAATGCCATAAGAGGTCAGATTACAAATTTCAAACAAAATCTCACTGAAAACTTCAATGAGGCATGAGTTCGATTCAAGAAACTAGTCAAGTCTGTTCCACATCATGGTTTTGAGACTTGGTTCCTATGCAACCAATTATATAATGGGTTTTATGACGATCATAGAGCTTTGCTAGATTCCGTTGACAATGGGAGGTTTCAAAATAATAGAACTGATGCTCATGCCTGGAAGTTAATTGATGAGATAGCTACTCACACAGCTGAGTACGGTAAACCCAGGGGTGATATGGGAGGGGATAGTTCAGATAGTGTCGTTCTAGCTCAGTTGGAGGCATTGACTGCCCAAATTGCAGAATTGAAACTTCACAGTATTTGGGAAATAAGCAAACGCTTCATGCCATGGTTCAACAAGAGGTAATTTGTTAGAGATTTGGTAACGCGGGGCATAATGCGGTCAAATGTATGAGTACGGTTGAACAAGTCCTTACTTTTTAGTCTTCTAATCAAGGTAGCCCGTACTCTAACTTTTATAACGAGAGGACAATGGAGCATCCAAACTTCTCCTATCAAAGTCAAAATGTCCTTAAACCTACCCCGCTACCGCCTCAGCAACAAGGTTCATCATATCTAATTCCTCAAAATCGCAATTCTCAAGGCAATTATAACCGTCAATATCAAGGAGGCCAATACATTCAACAAGCTCCTCCTCAAGCACCTCCAAATAACGATATAGCGGAATATTAAAGCTACGTTGAAACAAAGCCTCACCATCCAACAAAGCAAGATGCCCAAATCTCTCAATTGCTAGCACACATTAAGATAGTGGATACCCAAATTGCTCAATTGGCAAGTCAAAATCCACAAAGGCAACCGAGAAATCTTCCTCCTCAAGGACAACCCCCACATGAGCAGGTTAATGTTATTACCTTGAGGAGTGATAGCTATTACAAAGGCACGGCAATGCCTATTGAAGAGGGTGAAAAGGACGAAATCTTGGAGGCATCTCGTTAAACAGAGGAAAACGACGAAATAGGGCCTGAAAAGAGGTTGCTCGATCGAGCAACACCCCCCTGCTCGATCGAGCAACCCACAAAAAGCTGAAAAAAATTTGCTCGATCAAATCCTTGAAGTTCCTCTTTCAACCAACTCGATCGAACAGATACTTTGCTCGATCGAGCAACCCCTGATCATACTGACGCTCTTTCTAAAAAGGAAAAAGAAGCCGAGCCAATCACAATTGCGCTTCCTTCTCTACACCGACAACATAAATCCAAGTTGGATCAACAATTCGGGAGGTTTATGGAGTTGGTCAAGAATCTGCAAGTGAGTGTACCATTTACTGAATTGATCACTCAAGTACCGGCTTATGCAAATGTCATCAAAGATATATTGACAAGAAAGCAGTCTTTTAATGAAGTGGAGACGGTTGCATTTACTGAGGAATGCAGCGCTGTGTTACAATCCCGTTCACCACCTAAGCTAAAGGATCCATGGAGTTTTTCTATTCCTTGTAATACATGCCGTTTAACTGTTGATAAAAGGAGTTTGTGACTTAGAGGCTAGTGTTAGTGTAATGCCATTTTCTGTATGCCAAAAATTAAATATGGGTCAACTTAATGTTACAACTATGACCTTACAAATGGCGAACCGCTCTATTAAACACCTTTTAGGGATTTTAGAAGACGTGTCGGTTAGAGTAGGGAAGTTTTTCATTCCAGTTGACTTCGTAGTATTAGATATGGCTGAAGACACCCAAATTCCTATCATCTTGGGACGACCATTCCTTCACACAGCGGGGGCAGTCATAGATGTTAAGAATGAGAGACTTACACTAACGGTGGGGGATAACACAATTACATTTAATCTGGATAATGCCATAAAACACCCCATGTTAGAGGAGTCATGTCATCGAATTGATAATGTTGATATGACTATTAATGAATGTCTTGCATTGTGTTAGAATAGGGGTCCTATGGAGATCGCCTTCATTTCCAGCGCTGCTGAAGCTAGAAGTTCACGGAGTAAGGAAGTGGTTGAGATGGGAAAGCTGCTAACGGGAGAGGAATCTAAGCTACAGAAGGTCTATAGCTTAGGTAACCCTTCTAAGGTTACCGAGGTAAAGAAACTTGAGCTTAAGCCCATCCCCTCTCATCTCAATTATGTGTTTCTTGATTCCCAAGAGCTGTATCCTATAATTCTCAGTGCTAGCTTAACTGATAGCCAAATTTCTGAATTGTTAGTAGTTTTAAAAAGACACAAAAGGCTATAGGTTATAGCATTGACGATTTACAAGGTATTAGTCCTGAATTTTGTATGCACCGTATCCACTTAGAGGAGGATCATAAGCCTTGTAGGCAAGGTCAACGTCTTTTAAACCCCAACAAGCAAGAGGTTGTTAGAAAAAAAGTGTAGGAACTGTTAGATGCTGGAATCATATATTCCATTTCAGACTCAAAGTGGGTAAGTCTCGTTCAGGTAGTCCCTAAGAAGGGAGCGTGTAACACCGCAAATGCACCCTATTTTATAGTAAAAATATTTTACGGATACTTTTCAGCGAAATTTAGTTTTAGTTTAGAATTAAATTTCCCGTGTCTAGTTTAGAATTTCCGAATTCATATTTGGACTTTACACGATATTTCGAGTAAGTTACGTCTTAAGACGTAATACGCTTTTCCATGAACTTTTCCACTTACTCCCTCTTATACTCCCTCATAACCCTAACTCCCTCACATTCAATCTTTTTCTTCCTCACCAAGTAACTACCAAAACCCTAACCTCCATATTTGATCAAGCTTAGAATCGTCGCTACTCCTTCGTTTCTCGCTCAATTTTGCTCAAGTTCGTCTTATTCTTTCCCTCTCATCGTCCTCTATTCGTATTGGTAATAACATTACCGTCTTTCTCGCTTTTCAATTTATCCGTCTTTCTCAAAGGTGAATTATATTCATCTTTTATTATCTAATTGTAGGTGGTGGGGGGTCAGCTGGGCACTCCTTCACAACAACAACAATTCAACTTCGAAAGTTCCCAGCTGATCGGCTGACCGGCGGCCGGCCGGCCGGCTGGGAGTGTAGGCCATCCATTTAAAAATAACACAACACATGGGAATCCCAGTCGGTCGGCCGGCTGGGACGTTAAGCACACTTCAAAATTCGAACAAAACTAAAGGGGACTCCCAACCGGTCGGCCGGCTGGGTGGTCGAGGCATTTTCAAAATTTCCAACAACAATACAGGGTGATCCTAGCCGGTCGGCTGACCGGCGGCCGGTTGGCCGGTCGGCCGGCTGGTGGTTCCCTTTTGTCCGATTTTCATCAAAACTCTCATTTTCACTTCAGGAGGTTTCCATCCGGCCCGACGGTCGGCAGGCGGTAGGCCGTCTGGGACTCCTTTTGTTCGAAAATCACCAAAACATCTATTTCAAGTTAAATCAATTCACACCCATTTGCTTTTACCAACATAATTCATCACAAAACATCATATAAAGCATCATATTAGTATTAAACCAACATAGATGACATCAAATTTCCATAGGACACTCATTTAATATATTAAACCCAATTTTAAACAATAACAAAAGAGCTTTAACATTAACTTTACCAATTTACATTAGTTGAGACATATGAGATGAATTTCAAAAGTAAACATGTTGTAGTCATAAATTCAAACCATCATATATAAAAGTATCCATTCTTAACATAATGACTACTCTAAACACATAGAAAAACACATAAGATGTGATACCGAGTAACCCGGTTAACTTACCTTGATTAGCACTTCAAATCTTTGATTCACAAGCTACCCATCAACCGACACGAATTCCTTGACCCATAATCTTCACAATCCACCTTTTACCGACAATTAATATGCTAAGAAACCCAAACAAAAATTATGGAAAATCGATCTTTAAAAAAAGTTACAATTTTTAATCTTTTATTAGATAAAAAGAAGGAGAATGGTAAGAGGATTCCTAAACATTAAACGGAATTGAATTCCGTTAAGAAACGAAGAAATTATGTCCGTCTTAAGATTAGATTTACAAAAATAGGTTTTATAAAACGTTGGAGGAAATGAATAGTTTATGGTATGAAAAGAAAGAGAAGAATGAGAAAAGAAGATTGATGTAAAAATCGTCAAGTTCCGCTGAGAGACGAATAAATGGCATCCGTTTTAAGTTTATGAAGTACTGGAGTTTTAAAGGAGAAGGTGGGTAATAATATGCCCAAAATTCAAGGTGGGAAATATCCACTCGGATTTTCGAGTAGAGTCCAATTATGGGTTCATAACGGATTGAAATACGACGGTTTCTACCCAACTATACTAAATTCAATTTATCATTAATTTAAAACTACGAAATCTTAAATTATCGATTTAAAATATTTTAACCAATAAAAGTAAAAGCATAATTATAAAATTTACGATTTTGGTAAATTACCTATTATTATAAAATCATGGGTGTTACATAGTGAACCTGAGACCCTAAACTTTTAATCTTATATAATTCATCTTTAATTATTGCAGTTAGTTATAGAAAACCAAAAAAACCAAATCTTATACGTTGTTACCTTAAAACGAACTTAGTTATAGCAAATAGATATCACCGCCTACTAGTGGATTCGATACCTTACTAATCCTTGACTATTAGTTTGTACTGAGTTAGGATTACATTGATTTAGGGAATGCGACTTTACCCTTATCAAATTTGGCGCCATTGCCGGGGAGGCAACAATTTTCTGTTAGTTTTTACTTTAGTTTGTCTTTTTTTCTCAGGGAACTATAAGTTCCATGAGACCGTTCTTATCCTTTTCTTTAGTGTTTATTTATGCCCGGGTCTCTTAGGTCCTAGCTCGTACTATTCGATCTCGAACCAGAAAAGAATCTCCGTGCTAGACAAAACTTTTGGAAGGAAACCCGTCAAGCCGAAGACTTGAGTACGCTTGACTCCGTCTACGCCAATTTTGTTGCAGAAAATCAATCCTTAGACGTAGATACTTCTATTTCTGCCGTTACCATAACCCTATCTACTCTAGCCAACCATTCAGAACCCACCCTTTCATCCATCCCCAAAGGATTCAAACTCTTTACTACAGATGATGGTACTTTTGAGATTCGCCCGTCTTACATCAATTTGGTGGAGGGAAATATGTTTGGAGTGGGTACTAATGAGGATCCTGCAAAACATATGGAGAAGTTCACTAACTATTGCTGCTCCATTCCCTTAAAAGCTGGAGTAACACAAGACCAAGTCAAGCAAGTGCTTTCCCCTTTTTCTCTACGGGATGGGGCGACAGATGGGTTGGGTAAATTAGACATGGATGCGATGAGTATCACCGATTGGAATTCTCTAGCTCTTGCCTTATACAAGAGATACTTCCCACTGCAGAAAACCAATGCCATAAGAGGTCAGATTACAAATTTCAAACAAAATCTCACTGAAAACTTCAATGAGGCATGGGTTCGATTCAAGAAACTAGTCAAGTCTGTTCCACATCATGGTTTTGAGACTTGGTTCCTATGCAACCAATTATATAATGGGTTGTATGACGATCATAGAGCTTTGCTAGATTCCGTTGACAATGGGAGGTTTCAAAACAATAGAACTGATGCTCATGCCTGGAAGTTAATTGATGAGATAGCTACTCACACAGCTGAGTACAGTAACCCCAGAGGTGATGTGGGAGGGGATAGTTCAGATAGTGTCGTTCTAGCTCAGTTGGAGTCATTGACTGCCCAAATTGCAGAATTGAAACTTCACAGTATTTGGGAAATAAGCAAACGCTTCATGCCATGGTTCAACAAGAGGTAATTTGTTAGAGATTTGGTAACGCGGGGCATAATGCGGTCAAATGTATGAGTACGGTTGAACAAGTCCTTACAATTTAGTCTTCTAATCAAGGTAGTCCGTACTCTAACTTTTAAAACGAGAGGACAATGGAGCATCCAAACTTCTCCTATCGAAGTCAAAATGTCCTTAAACCTACTCCGTCACCGCCTCAGCAACAAGGTTCATCATATCTGATTCCTCAAAATCGCAATTCTCAAGGCAATTATAACCGTCAATATCAAGGAGGCCAATACATTCAACAAGCTCCTCCTCAAGCACCTCCAAATAAGATAGTGGATACCCAAATCTCTCAATTGCTAGCACACATTAAGATAGTGGATACCCAAATTGCTCAATTGGCAAGTCAAAATCCACAAAGGCAACCGAGAAATTTTCCTCCTCAAGGACAACCCCCACATGAGCAAGTTAATGTTATTACCTTGAGGAGTGATAGCTATTACAAAGGCACGGCAATGCCTATTGAAGAGGGTGAAAAGGACGAAATCTTGGAGGCATCTCGTTAAACTGAGGAAAACGACAAAATAGGGCCTGAAAAGAGGTTGCTCGATCGAGCAACACCCCCTGCTCCTCGATCGAGCAACCCACGAAAAGCTGAAAATTTCGCTCGATCTAATCCTGGAAGTTCCTCTTTCAACCAACTCGATCGAACAGATACTTTGCTCGATCGAGCAACCCCTGATCATACTGACGCTCTTTCTAAAAAGGAAAAAGAAGCCGAGCCAATCACAATTGCGCTTCCTTCTCTACACCGACAACATAAATCCAAGTTGGATCAACAATTCTGGAGGTTTATGGAGTTGGTCAAGAATCTGCAAGTGAGTGTACCATTTACTGAATTGATCACTCAAGTACCGGCTTATGCAAATGTCATCAAAGATATATTGACAAGGAAGCAGTCTTTTAATGAAGTGGAGACGGTTGCATTTACTGAGGAATGCAGCGCTGTGTTACAATCCCGTTCACCACCTAAGATAAAGGATCCAAGGAGTTTTTCTATTCCTTGTAATACATGCCGTTTAACTATTGATAAAAGCAGTTTGTGACTTAGAGGCTAGTGTTAGTGTAATGCCATTTTCTGTATGCCAAAAATTAAATATGGGTCAACTTAATGTTACAACTATGGCCTCACAAATGGCGGACCGCTCTATTAAACACCCTTTAGGGATTTTAGAAGACGTGTCGGTTAGAGTAGGGAAGTTTTTCATTCCAGTTGACTTCGTTGTATTAGATATGGCTGAAGACACCCAAATTCCTATCATCTTGGGAAAACCATTCCTTCACACAGCGGGGGCAGTCATAGATGTTAAGAATGAGAGACTTACACTAACGGTGGGGGATAACACAATTACATTTAATCTGGGGATAATGCCATAAAACACCCCATGTTAGAGGAGTCATGTCATCGAATTGATAATGTTGATATGACTATTAATGAATGTCTTGCATTGTGTTAGAATAGGGGTCCTCTGGAGATCGCCTTCGTTTCCAGCGCTGCTGAAGCTTGAAGTTCACGGAGTAAGGAAGTGGTTGAGATGGGAAAGCTGCTAACGGGAGAGGAATCTAAGCTACAGAAGGTCTATAGCTTAGGTAACCCTTCTAAGGTTACCGAGGTAAAGAAACTTGAGCTTAAGCCCATCCCCTCTCATCTCAATTATGTGTTTCTTGATTCCCAAGAGCTGTATCCTATAATTCTCAGTGCTAGCTTAACTGATAGCCAACTTTCTGAATTGTTAGTAGTTTTAAAAAGACACAAAAGGCTATAGGTTATAGCATTGACGATTTACAAGGTATTAGTCCTGAATTTTGTATGCACCGTATCCACTTAGAGGAGGATCATAAGCCTTGTAGGCAAGGTCAACGTCTTTTAAACCCCAACAAGCAAGAGGTTGTTAGAAAAAAAAGTGTAGGAACTGTTAGATGCTGGAATCATATATTCCATTTCAGACTGAAAGTGGGTAAGTCCCGTTCAGGTAGTCTCTAAGAAGGGAGCGTGTAACACCCGCAAATGTACCCTATTTTATAGTAAAAATATTTTACGGATACTTTTCAGCGAAATTTAGTTTTAGTTTAGAATTAAATTTCATGTGTCTAGTTTAGAATTTCCGAGTTCATATTTGGACTTTACGCGATATTTCGAGTAAGTTACGTCTTAAGACGTAATGGGCTTTTCCATGAACTTTTCCACTTACTCCCTCTTATACTCCCTCATAACCCTAACTCCCTCACATTCAATCTTCTTCTTCCTCACCAAGTAACTACCAAAACCCTAACCTCCATATTTGATCAAGCTTAGAATCGTCGCTACTCCTTCTTTTCTCGCTCAATTTCACTCAAGTTCGTCTTATTCTTTCCCTCTCATCGTCCTCTATTCGTATTGGTAATAACATTACCGTCTTTCTCGCTTTTCAATTTATCCGTCTTTCTCAAAGGTGAATTATATTCATCTTTTATTATCTAATTGTAGGTGGTGACCTCCAAGACCCCGACAAAGACTACTTCTTGATAGAAGAGGACATCGATGTGGATTGAAGACGCGAAAAGGTAACGGTGAAGGGTTACTCGATATCATTTACGTGTTTTATGTGTTTTGTATGATAGTTATCGTATTTAGAATATGATTAGTAATCTTAGGAATTGTGTTGTTGATATTAGTTGTTGTTAGTTGATATTTGATAATGAGAATTGATGATTGATGATGATAATTGAAGTTGGTTAATATTCATAAGTGTTGAAAGTGTTGTTTTCGTGCATAATAGACCCCAGCCGGCCGACCGGCAGCCGGTCAGCTGACCGGCTGGGGAGTGGCTGATGTTGAATGGTTGTTTACGTAGAATTTCATTATACATTGCGTCTCAGCCGGCCGACCGGCAGCCGGTTAGCCGACCGGCTGAGACACACCTCAATTTGACTTTAAATGTTCGTATGTCTTTGGTCCCAGCCGGGTAGCCGGCAGCCGATCCCTTTGACCGGCTGGGACACGGTGCTTATTCAGTTGGTTTTTCAAATGATATACTGGGCCAGCCGAGTAGCCGGCAGCCGGTCCCCTTGACCGGCTGGCACCCGCTGACAATTGTTTTGAGATTCTTACTTACGTTTTGATTTATAATATTTTTCGATGGTTCATTTGTCGTATAAATTTACGTAATGACTTTGAATATTAATGTTTTGAATATATGATATTTCATTCGCTTGTATCACATGTTTTGTGACGGTTTTTGATATGTCCCCCTTTGAGTCGGTTTTACAAATGTTACGGTTTGAGCACTAATTTTCTATGTGCTTTGTACTCTCATTCCCTTGGCTACCTCCACGTTCGTAAGGCTGGAATGTCAGAACGGGTAGTGTATCCTTACTGCTTGATTGCATGTGTTAGTGGGCATATGACGACATTGTTGGGAGGCGAACGCTTTGCGTTGACCGACCCGGCCGTCAAATGTTGTATACTTGCGAGGTGGTGTCATTGAATGTAGCGTACTGCTTGTTATTAGGCTTGTACTCTTTTCCGCCTCTTTCGTGAAGGTTGACCGAATTTGGGGCACTCGGCGTCTATGATTGACCGAGTCTTGGATGCGAAATATCATCGCTTGTCGAATCGGAAAATGGTTTATTCCGAGAGTCTGGCCAGGTTTAGACTAGGACCGGGTATTTATATCGTCGTCCTACCAGGAGGAAATTAGTCTACATATACGAAATGTAGCATCGTGTATGCGTTCAGGGCAATGTTTTATCCCGTGGATGCCTTTTAATCATACTTACAGGGACACGATGCTAGTGCGTGTCATTTACCGTGAGAGATGTCGTCAACGTATTGTACGTTTGGTTGGATGATTATATGATTGATTATTCGTGATCGTTGGATGACTTGGCATGGTTTGTTTGTCGAGTCTCAATCTTATCACACTTATTCGTGATCGTTGGATGAACATGTTGCTTGATTGGATGGCTTTTTGCTTGTGGTATTTTGGGCTCGGGTGTGAGCTAGCGGTCGTTGGCCTGGATGAGTCACCTCTAGACGTTGTTTAGCTAATTGCTAATAACTTTGATATTGGATAACATTTTGAGAGACCTCGTCTCTTTGTATTATATTCTATTTTAGTTTGTAATTATTGACATTCCTCGTATTTCCTATTTGCATGTAAAAAAAGTTTTAAAAACACCGTATTTTCCGCTATATAAATCACATGCTTGTTATGTTTTATTTCCGCATTCGCGAGGGTTGTCACAGTTGGTATCAGAGCTTTATCGCTCCTGACGCACATACGTGAACCCTAAACTTAAATTACTTGACCTTGAGATAATAAATGAGAGATGGGTAGAAGTTAAGGATTTTACTTGGTAGTCTATTTGTTTATGCAAAGTGATAGGATTAACTTGTTTTGTTTTGTTTATTATGAAGATGGTTAGACCTCGAGTAGTAGAGAACGTTATGCTAGAAGCTCTTACGCAAGTGTTGAAGAATCAACAAGATGCGACTTTTGCTCAAGCCAACCAAGTTCCCCCTCGTAGAGAAGATAACCACCAAGGAGGCTACGCTTGGGTGGCAAGCCAAATAGCTAGGAGTAAGATTATACCTTACGGTGGAGAGCCGGACCCTACCGAGCTATCGGAATGGTTCCGAGAAATGGAGAAGCAATTTGATCTATACCAAGTCCGTGAAGAGGACAAGGTAAGGATTGCAAAGCACTTCCTTGTAAGGGAAGCAGATAATTGGTGGGCGATTACTAGTGCCACCGCTACTCTTGAAGATGATTTCAATTGGGCTTGTTTCAAAGCTCTAGTTGAAGGCCGATTTTATCCCAAGGCGCGAAAGCAACAAAGGCTCAAGGAATTTATTGACTTCAAGCAAGGTAACTTGTCGGCACAAGACTTCACCACGGAGTTCAACAAGCTTGCTCATTTTGCTCCGAGGCTTATCAAAGATAACGAGGATCGAGCTTTCTACTACCGCAACAAGCTTTGTGCTTTACTTCAAAGTAAAGTGAGGAGAAATACTACTTCCTTTGGAGATTTATTTGATGATGCTCTATGGGCCGAGAACTCAATGAATGTGTAGTGTAAACTACTATGACTTGTGAGTTTAAGGGAAGTGTAGCTAAGTTTACTTAGACTGAAATCAAACACAGACAGAAATAGAGGCTGTTTTAGAGAGAGTGACTTATATCAACTGAAAATCAAAGGATATGACTTAGAGAAGCTCCCCTACAGCATAGCACAAGAGAAGGGACTCAAAGACTAGTTCAGAGACAGGTTTCAAGTGTTACAGCAAAGCACAAACACTCTAGACTTAGCCTCAACAGCAAGCAAGCTAATCACAGCAAAGCACAGATTTAGCTTGACTCACAAAGCAAGACACTGATCAGACACCTTGTAGATGTATCAGGCTTGACTCAAACTACAGCTCTTAGCACATGTTTGAAAGATTTGAGGGATTTCTCAAAGTTAAATTCATTCATAAAGTCTACCTAAAACAATACATACTACCCTCTTTATATAGGGAGGCTGATACAAGGTGATCCCTTGGATGTAAAGTTCATCTAAGGGTCAACTTTGGACTTGAACTACTACAACAACTACTAATTAAGGGCCTCACAAGAGGACGAGTTCAACAGCTAACTAGTACAAACACAAAGACACAAAACAGACTGAACAAAAAGCAATAAAGCAGTTTTTGGAGTTTTCCTGAAATGGAAATATGTTGTTCTTGTTGTCTTGCTGCTTTACCTGGATGTGTTGCAGCTCCTTGGGGCTGTCTACTCTTATTAGGACTTAGATAAAACCTGCCTTGGACGAGGACAAGTTGACTTAAACAAAAGGAAGCCACACTCTGACTTGTACCTTCTCTGCTTTAATGTTCACTGACTCTAGCT
This sequence comes from Heliosperma pusillum, assembly GCA_022085475.1. Taxonomy (NCBI): domain Eukaryota; kingdom Viridiplantae; phylum Streptophyta; class Magnoliopsida; order Caryophyllales; family Caryophyllaceae; genus Heliosperma; species Heliosperma pusillum. Next base: position 56,051 of record JAIUZE010073399.1, on the reverse strand, counting down.
TGGGGTGCTTGTTACTTGAATTTTTGGTAGACTTCAAAAGGGGTTATCCTGGACAAACATGTAGTTTAGTGGGTTGGCTTGATGGTAGGCCATGGTTGGGGTGGTTGGGATGCCCTGGTGTACCTCCTAGGTGCAGGGTTTGCTGATTGGTCTGCCTGGTCCTGAATGGCTTTGTTTCTGTCTTGTGTGGGTAATGTGGACTGTGTTGGGGCTTGGCATGGCTTCCTGAGCCCTAGACTGTCTTCCTCACTGGTGTGGCTTGGCCTGGCTTGATCTTGGCTTGTCATGGCTTGTTGTTTGGACCTTGTAACTCGAGCTTCCATTTGAGGGGGTCTTGGGGTTATGCTTGTCTGGTTTGTGGTTTGATAATCAAGGCCCCTTGGGTGAGCTCCTGCTGCAGCCTCCCCAGGTTGAAAAGGGCTTGACCTCAAGCCTGTGTCTTCCTCTCACTCAGAGTCTTCATAGAAGGGACTAAGATCTCCAACATTGAATATCCCATGAACTGCATACTCTCCTGGTAAATCAATTCTGTAGGCATTAGGACCTATCTTTTCTATGACTTGAAAGGGACCATCTGCTCTTGGCTCTAGCTTATTCTTTCTCTTTGAAGGGAACCTTTCTTTCCTTAGGTTGATCCACACTAAATCTCCTGGTGCAAAGTCTTTCTTGGTCTTAGGAACCTTGGCATTCTTTTTATAGAGATCATTGATTTTCTCAATTTGTTTTCTGACTGACTCATGGAGTTTTAGCATTTGTTCCACCCTCTTCTTGGCATCATAGTGGATCTCTGACCTGCACACATTAGACAAATTCAAAGGCATTAAGGGGTTAGTACCATAGACCATTTCAAAGGGGGAGTGGCATGTGGCTGCTGATGGAGCTCTATTGATAGAGAACTCTGCTTGAGCCAGCTTTAAGTCCCAATCCTTGAGAGATTTGCTGACTATACACCTCAAGATCCTTCCCAAGGTCTTGTTGGTCACCTCAGTTTGCCCATCTGTTTGAGGATGATGGGAGGTGCTGAACAATAACCTTGTATTAAGCAGCTTCCACAATGTTCTCCAGAAATGGCTCATAAACTTTGTGTCTCTGTCAGAAACAATAGTCCTTGGAACTCCATGTAACCTCACCACCTCATCAAGATATAGCTCTGCCACACTCACAACATCTTCAGTCTTCTTACAGGCAATGAAATGTGCCATCAATCTTTCCCTCTTGCTGTCCTAGGCAATGCTACTATGAAACCCATACTTACATCTTCCCAAGGCCTACATGGGACTGGTAAGGGGGTATAAGGTCCTGCTTGAAATGAACTCTTGGCTTTTTGACAAACTCCACACCTTCTGAGCACTATTTGGACTTCTCCCTTCATCTTAGGCCAGTAAAACTGATCGTGTAGTATGTCCACAGTCTTCTGAACCCCAAAGTGTTCTCCAAGGCCACTTCCATGCACTTCCTTGATCAATAGACTCCTATAAGACCCTCTGGGAACACAGAGCTTGTTTCCCTTGAACAAGAATCCATTTTGTAGAGTGTAGGGTGAATCAATGGTCTTCTTGATACATGTCCTTCATGAATTCAAAGCCAAGAACCCTCTGCTCCATGGTTGATAGCAGAGTGTACCTCCTCGACAATGCATCAGCCACCACATTTTGTTTTCCCTCTTTGTGTTTGCTAGAAAAGGTGAATGACTGGAGGAATTCCACCCATTTAGCATGCCTATGACTGAGCTTATGCTGGCCTCCTATGTACTTCAATGCCTCATGATCAGAGTGTAAGACAAAAGGCTTGGGCTTCAGGTAATGACTCTAATGCCTTAGAGCTCTGACAAGAGCATAGAACTCTTTGTCATATGTAGAATAGCTCAGCTTGGCACCACTTAGCTTTTCACTGAAATAAGCTACAGGTTTCTTCTCTTGGATAAGGACAGCTCCAATTCCTACTCCACTTGCATCACATTAAACTTCAAATAGGCAATTAAAATCAGGTAACCTGAGGATAGGTGCACTGCACAACAGTTTCTTCATGTATTTGAAAGCTTGCAAGGCATTCTCAGTCCAAAAGAACTCTCCTTTCTTCATACATTCAGTGAGAGGTGCTGCAATAGTGCTGAAGTTTTTAATGAACCTCCTATAGAAAGATGCTAGGCCATGAAATCCTCTTACTTCTGTGATATTCTTAGGAACAGGCCAAGACTAAACTGCAATGATCTTGTCTTCATCCACTGAAATGCCTCTACCAGACACCACATATCCTAGAAACTTGACTTTCTCAGTCATAAAGGTGCATTTCTCAAGCTTCCCAAAGAGTTTACTCTCCTTGAGTATCTCAAACACAGCCTCAAGATGCCTCAAATGATCATCCTTGCTCTGCTATCGGAAACCTGTACTTGACTGTGATGTTATTGATAGCTCTGCTATCTATGCACATCCTCCAAGTCCCATCCTTCTTAGGAACCAGTAATGCAGGTACAGCACATGGACTTAAGGATTCTCTTACAAAACCTTTACTCATCAACTCTCCAACCTATTTCTTCAGATCTTGTGTAGCCTTGGGATCACACCTATATGCTGGTCTATTAGGTAGTACAGACCCAGACACAAGGTCTATCTGGTGTTCAATTCCTCTCAAAGGGGGTAAGCCATCAGGAAGTTCCTCTGGGAACACTTCCTTGAACTGATCAATGAGAGCCTTAACTTCTGCAGGGATTACCTTAGACTCCTCTTCTTGAACTTCTTTTGATAGCAGTATTAATATAGGTTGCTCTTCACTACACTCTTTGACCATTGCTGACTCAGACAGAGACAAGACTCCACTAAAGTCTTCAGCCATACTTGGACTCCCATAGCTCTTCTGATGTGGTGGCAAGGGGGCTAATGTCACCTTCCTGCTCCCATGCTTGAAGGAATAGGTGTTGCTTCTTCCTTGGTGTATGGAGCTTTTATCAAACTCCCATGGCCTTCCTAATAACAAGTGACAGGCATCCATTGGAACCACATCACACAATACTTCATCTTTGTACACACTTCCAATGGAGAATGGGACCACACATTGCTTATCCACCTTAACCTCTGCTCTCTTACTCAGCCATCTCAACATATAGGGGTGAGGGTGATCTTGAGTGCTCAACTTCAGCTTATCAACCATAGTAACAGAGGCCACATTGGTACAACTACCTCCATTTATAATAAGGTTACAAACCCTCCCTTGTATGGTACATCTGCTCCTGAAAATGAGGTGTGACACCCTCAAATTTGCGGAAAGAAAAAAAATAATTTAAATAAATAAACAAAGGTGTCATAAATAAAAAGTCCATAACAAAAGGAAAATAATATTTTACATAAGAATTATACAAGACGGGAGACATATCTCCCGTATAAATACGGAAATAAAAGAGTGTATAATAATATACAATCTAAGAACCGAATATAGGTCCAAGGTAAATGCTTCGCTCGCTAGCTCGTCAATGTACCCAATGTATGCATCACAAACCTGCCAACCGCATTAAATATAAACACGGAAGCCACAGTCAGTGGGGAGTAACTCCGAGTTCTCCCAGCCACGAAATGTCGAGTTTAATGAAACATGAATAACATAAAAGCAATGTATATGGAAAATACAAAACTTAAACATATATGATATGCTTTTCATGTTATGAACCAATTAACTAACATATAACCTATCATATGAAAGCTATCATGTGAAACCGATAATAAAATATAACAAGAGGTAGGGAAGCTGGTATGCTAGCTCAGAGGTTCCTCTCAGAAACATGGCCGTGATACACTCAAACCCTAATCAACACGTAATCATGTGAATCAGTTAACAATCGGTAATCCAAACTCTATCAATCTTAGCCGGCTTGCATCTCACCTTCTAAAACTCATAGAATCATACAAACCTGAAAGACCAATACGTCTACAAACAGGCATAAGTTCTTAGGACAGTCAATAGTCGACTTCTGTAACTCGAGGCTATACCACAAGGTAGGAAAACATCCTAGTCCCAGACTGATCAGACCTAGCGACAACAGCTATTCCATTCCCCGTCCCATGACATAACCGTACATGAGAAACTCTACTAGGCGACCCCCTAAGCAAAGATGGCTAGTACTTAAGCTGGCTCCATTCCCAAAGTGGAACTATTAGGCAGCCATGCCCCCGGCTTGTTACAAAAGGCCCAAGCAGAGACACAAAAGCTATCAAGCGTAAACATCCGTATGCTCTGTTAGATAGTCTGGCGTATCAATCGATGTCATGGTCCAAGATACTCATTTAAGAATTAAAATGGTCAAGACGCCATATACTCATAGATTCTCTAGGGGTACTTATCAAACACGAACAAATATCCTACCATTAAACAGTCACCACGGGAAACATCTTATCATGTGATAATTGCATATAAATCAAATCAATAGACATATCGCCTCATATCTACTAAGGCTACTCATTAATGTAAATACAACCTTACTTAAGACAAATCCCCCGACCCTAGTCCCGCGACGGGTCATCAGTCAAAACGGGGCTGACTAGATCTTAGTTTGACCAAACCCGTTTGGTCAAACCGGCTAGAAACAGAGTCTTTACCACATAGACTTAGACATAAAAATCAACATATTCATTACATGTCATTTTAAAACTTCTAACATGTAAATTATTAAATCTTAGTAAAAACCCGCTTGACTTAAATGATATCCAATTAAACTACGATCTCGTCTTATAATTTCTAACATGTGAGAAATAATAATTTTATGAAAAAACTTTTTAATTTAAATATTTTACTTATTAACATTTCCCACTTGCTAAATATTACAAAATACGATAAAAATGACGATAACTCAAAAACCGTCACAAGTCCCAAAGTGGGACCCACGGGCTGAGTTGGGCCGGACCCCACATGGGCCTGAACTGGGCCCCACGGGCCTAAATGGGCTGTTTTGGCATTTTTATCGATTTTACTAAAAACCGTTTCTAATTATTTCCCGCATGCTTAACATAATTAAAACCCGTCAAAACAACAACATAACAATCAAACATCGACACAATCCAAAGACCAAAACCCGGACCCACCATGGACCAACCCAGACCGGGTCTTAACCGGGCCTGAACCGGCCTGAACCGGCCTGGTTTGGGTCCGGTTTCCAGCCCCCCTAAACAGCCCCTTAAACGGTTCAAACCACAACCAACACCAAATCATTTTCAACATGTTTTAATTAACAAACAACCATTTTAACAACCATCCATACAAACATCATGATTATAATTAAATCATTCAAATATGTCAAAAACAACCAACATGTTATAAATTCATAAAACATAATAATAACCACTACTTAGCATGTTACTAACTAAAAATCCATAAATCATAATAACATGAACAACAACAAAAGATGAACCAAAAACAAAAGAAACAAAAGCTATGTAACATATATTCGTCGAGAACTCGGATCGTTACCTAGCTAAGCAACATCAAGTGCACCAAAATAAGAAGTAAAGAAACCCGTCTCTAATCTTTCACCCACCAAAATATAACGATTCACCAAACTCGTCTTCAAATCTATCTTCCCTTATAAGAAATGACAAGAAAAACATTATTAGAATTTAAAACTTGCTTTTCCATAATTAAAGTGTTGAAAACGATTTTGACGGAATTGAAATTAAACCGTACTTGAAGATGGAGAGCGAAGAGGAGATTCTAGAAATATAAGTTAGGACGGATTTAATTAAGAAATGAAGGTTTTATGATGATTTTGCTCAAGAACGACGAAGAACGGATGAAGAACACGAAGAACGCTCAAGAACGCTTAAAGAAAGTGATGATTTGATCTTAATTTGATTTATTGTAAAATGAAAAGTTGTTAGTGAGTAATGATGGTTGGATGAGCAGTGTACATATAGAAGGATTAGGGAGTCGGGTTTTGAAATTGTTGTTACGGAATTGATTCGCGTTTAATAATTATATTACGGTAATCGATTAAATATAATTCGATATTAAGTTAATTACACTAAATATCTAGATATTATGATATTGTAATCAAAAGAAATGAAAATATCAAGGCCTATTAGAGAGGAAGGAGCCGTGTAGAATGGTGAGAATCGGGTCTGTTTTTGAAGCGATTTGCGGCGTTTAAGTTGACGGATCGATAAAGTTGAAAATATCTAAGATATTCCTATTAGTTTAATCAAAAGAATTAAAATATCTAATGTTAGTGGAAAACGATGACATGGGCGCGTGACTCATGCCAAAGTCGAGTTTCGGATTTGTTTCGGGATTTACGATGAGTCGGGAATAGTTAAATGATTCCCGGGTTTAAACCGTAAAACCTTATTATAAAATTCCGAATAAATTCAAAATAATTTTATTAAATTATCATAAATTCTAATAAATCTAAATAAAATAAATCAAAAATATTATTTTTTTAAATAAAATTTCGGTCTTCAAACTTATAAGGCGAGTCGGGAAAAAGTCAACGAAAGTCAAAGTTGACTGAAAAGTCAAGAAAAGTCAAAGATGACTTAAAAGTCAAGAAAAGTTTATGACGACTTAAAAGTCAAGAAAAGTCAATGACGACATTAAAAAGTCAAGAAAAAGTCAAAGACGACTTAAAAGTCAAGAAAAGTCAAAGATGACTAAAAACGTGATTTTCATGAAATCTCTCAGAAATTCCAAATACGAACTCGGAATTTCAAAATACGACTCGAAACAAAAATTTCTATTTTAAAAACTTAAGTCTGCTGAAAAGTGTTAGTAAATATTTTTACTAGAAAATTTGGGTACTTTTCGGGTTGTTACATGAGGGACCTTTGATCCTCCTCCAAAGGTATCTGTTGTAAATGCATTACTCTCCATAGGACCAAGCTGTGGCCTGTGTCAGGGAGTGCCACTATTGCCTCCTGACTAGACTCTTCTTCCTCACTCACCACTTCTTTAACCTCAGGCTCATCCCTCTCATACTCAATTAGGCCTTCTTTCTCCCAAGTCTCAACCTCCATTATAGTTAATGTTTTCTTAGAAGAACAATCCTTCCTGAAATGTCCATAACCATGACATTGGAAACACCTAATTCTGTTCTCTGTCATTGAGGTGCTTGGCTTCTGACTCATGATGCCTTTTCCCTTGTCTAAGGTGGGTGGGGGTGCTGTCTTAGGGGTATCCATGGTCCTCAATCCACTGTAAGGTCTGGTTTGAAAAGGCCTAACAGGTTTTGGTGTAACAGACTTAGTCTTACCTATCTTTTCAATTCTCAGGGATAAGTTAACAATATCATCAAATGACCACAGAGGTTGCATCCAAACCTTGTTAGCAATGCTCTTATCTAGACCTTCTAAGTACCTAGCAATCCTTTGCTCAGGTTTCTCATTTATATCACACTGCAAGGTGAGCTGTTCAAACTCTCTCAGATAAGGTTCAACAGGTTTGTCTCCTTGTTTCAACTTAGATAACTTAATAAACAGATCCTGGGTGTAATCCTTAGCAACAAATTTATCTAACAATTTCTTTTTCAGTTTGGGTTCTTTTCCTTCCCTAGCCCTTAACCCTTTCATGGTTTCATACCAAAGGGAAGCATACCCTTTCAGTTTAAGGATGGCTACTTTAAAAGACTTAGAATCATTATATCCTTTGTACTCAAAGATCCTTTCTACTTCTCTTAACCATTATAACAAATCATCAGGATTAAGACTACCAGAAAACTCAGGGATATCTACCTTAAGATGCTTGTCTATGTGCCTGTGAATGGATGCCCTGCTTCTTGTTGAGTCATCTGAGTCTGGATACTCTTCCTCTTCATGTGGCCTTCCTCTGCCTCCTCCTTGGCCTCTTCCACGTCCTCTTCCTCTTCCTCCAGCAAGCAACTGGTTGCCTATTACCTGATCCAGGGTTCTGGTTAGGGTGGTTACAATCCCAGCCAGGTCCTCCATCCTTGCTTCTACTCCTGCCAGTCTCTCTTCACTCATTGGGCTAGTTTTGTGTTTTTAAATGTAGTTAGGGAAAATGAACTCACTAAGACTCTCAACCTAAGCTCTAATAACCAATTTGGAGTGTAAACTACTATGACTTGTGAGTTTAAGGGAAGTGTAGCTAAGTTTACTTAGACTAAAATCAAACACAGACAGAAATGGAGTCTGTTTTAGAGAGAGTGACTTATATCTACTGACATTCAAAGGATATGACTTAGAGAAGCTCCCCTACAGCATAGCACAAGAGAAGGGACTCAAAGACTAGTTCGGAGACAGGTTTCAAGTGTTACAGCAAAGCACAAACACTCTAGACTTAGCCTCAACAACAAGCAAGCTAATCACAGCAAAGCACAGATTTAGCTTGACTCACAAAGCAAGACACTGATCAGACACCTTATAGATGTATCAGGCTTGACTCAAACTACAGCTCTTAGCACAAGTTTGAAAGATTTGAGGGATTTCTCAAAGTTAAATTCATTCATAAAGTCTACCTAAAACAATATATACTACCCTCCTTATATAGGGAGGCTGATACAAGGTGATCCCTTGGATGTAAAGTTCATCTAAGGGTCAGCTTTGCACTTGAACTACTACAACAACTACTAATTAAGGGCCTCACAAGAGGACGAGTTCAACAACTACTAGTACAGACACAAAGACACAAAACAGACTGAACAAAAAGCAATTAAGCAGTTTTTGGAGTTTTCCTGAAATGGAAATCTGTTGTTCTTGTTGTCTTGCTGCTTTGCCTGGATGTGTTGCTGCTCCTTGGGGCTCTCTACTCTTATTAGGACTTAGATAAAACCTGCCTTGGACGAGGACAAGTTGACTTAAACAAAAGGAAGCCACACTCTGACTTGTACCTTCTCTGCTTTAATGTTCACTGACTCTAGCTTGGGGTGCTTGTTACTTGAATTTTTGCTAGACTTCAAAAGGGGTTATCCTGGACAAACATGTAGTTTAGCGGGTTGGTTTGATGGTAGGCCATGTTTGGGGTGGTTGGGATGCCCTAGTGTACCTCCTAGGTGCAGGGTTTGCTGATTGGTCTGCCTGGTCCTGAATGGCTTTGTTTCTGTCTTGTGTGGGTAATGTGGACTGTGTTGGGGCTTGGCATGGCTTCCTGAGCCCTAGACTGTCTTCCTCACTGGTGTGGCTTGGCCTGGCTTGATCTTGGCTTGTCATGGCTTGTTGTTTGGACCTTGTAACTCGAGCTTCCATTTGAGGGGGTCTTGGGGTTATGCTTGTCTGGTTTGTGGTTTGATCATCAAGGCCCCTTGGGTGAGCTCCTGCTGCAGCCTCCCTAGGTTGAAAAGGGCTTGACCTCAAGCCTGTGTCTTCCTCTCCCTCAGAGTCTTCATAGAAGGGACTAAGATCTCCAACATTGAATGTCCCATGAACTACATACTCTCCTGGTAAATCAATTCTGTAGGCATTAGGACCTATCTTTTCTATGACTTGAAAGGGACCATCTGCTCTTGGCTCTAGCTTATTCTTTCTCTTGGAAGGGAACCTTTCTTTCCTTAGGTTGATCCACACTAAATCTCCTGGTGCAAAGTCTTTCTTGGTCTTAGGAACCTTGGCATTCTTCTTGTATAGATCATTGATTTTCTCAATTTGTTTTCTGACTAACTCATGGAGTTTTAGCATTTGTTCCACCCTCTTCTTGGCATCATAGTGGATCTCTGACCTGCACACATTAGACAAATTCAAAGGCATTAAGGGGTTAGTACCATAGACCATTTCAAAGGGGGAGTGGCATGTGGCTGCTGATGGAGCTCTATTGATAGAGAACTCTGCTTGAGCCAGCTTTAAGTCCCAATCCTTGAGAGATTTGCTGACTATACACCTCAAGATCCTTCCCAAGGTCTTGTTGGTCACCTCAGTTTGCCCATCTGTTTGAGGATGATGGGAGGTGCTGAACAATAACCTTGTATTAAGCAGCTTCCACAATGTTCTCCAGAAATGGCTCATAAACTTTGTGTCTCTGTCATATACAATAGTCCTTGGAACTCCATGTAACCTCACCACCTCATCAAGATATAGCTCTGCCACACTCACAACATCTTCAGTCTTCTTACAGGCAATGAAATGTGCCATCTTGCTGAATCTATCCACAACCACCATGATAGAATCTTTCCCTCTTGCTGTCCTAGGCAATGCTACTATGAAATCCATACTTACATCTTCCCAAGGCCTACATGGGACTGGTAAGGGGGTATAAGGTCCTGCTTGAAATGAACTCTTGGCTTTTTGACAAACTCCACACCTTCTGAGCACTATTTGGACTTCTCCCATCATCTTAGGCCAGTAAAACTGATCCTGTAGTATGTCCACAGTCTTCTGAACCCCAAAGTGTCCTCCAAGGCCACTTCCATGCACTTCCTTGATCAATAGACTCCTATAAGACCCTCTGGGAACACAGAGCTTGTTTCCCTTGAACAGGAATCCATTTTGTAGAGTGTAGGGTGAATCAATGGTCTTTGTACCCTCTTTCTGTGCTAACCAATCTTCTGCAAAGTCTGGATCTTCTTGATACATGTCCTTCAAGAATTCAAAGCCAAGAACCCTATGCTCCATGGTTGATAGCAGAGTGTACCTCCTAGACAATGCATCAGCCACCACATTTTGTTTTCCCTCTTTGTGTTTGCTAGAAAAGGTGAATGACTGGAGGAACTCCACCCATTTAGCATGCCTATGACTGAGCTTATGCTGGCCTCCTATGTACTTCAAGGCCTCATGATCAGAGTATAAGACAAAAGGCTTGGGCTTCAGGTAATGACTCTAATGCCTTAGAGCTCTGACAAGAGCATAGAACTCTTTGTCATATGTAGAATAGCTCAGCTTGGCACCACTTAGCTTTTCACTGAAATAAGCTACAGGTTTCTTCTCTTGGATAAGGACAGCTCCAATTCCTACTCCACTTGCATCACATTCAACTTCAAATAGGCAATTAAAATCAGGTAACCTGAGGATAGGTGCACTGCACAACAGTTTCTTCATGTATTTGAAAGCTTGCAAGGCATTCTCAGTCCAAGTGAACTCTCCTTTCTTCATACATTCAGTGAGGGGTGCTGCAATAGTGCTGAAGTTTTTAATGAACCTCCTATAGAAAGATGCTAGGCCATGAAACCCTCTTACTTCTGTGATATTCTTAGGAACATGCCAAGATTGAACTGCAATGATCTTGTCTTGATCCACTGAAATGCCTCTACCAGACACCACATATCCTAGAAACTTGACTTCCTCAGTCATAAAGGTGCATTTCTCAAGCTTCCAAAAGAGTTTACTCTCCTTTAGTATTTCAAACACAGTCTCAAGATGTCTCAAATGATCATCCTTGCTCTTGCTGTAGATGAGAATATCATCAAAGTATACCACCACAAATCTCCCTAGGCAAGGCCTAAGCACTTCTGTCATCAATCTCATGAAGGTACTTGGGGCATTTGACAGGCCAAAGGGCATAACAAGCCACTCATAGAGGCCATGCTTTGTCTTGAAGGCTGTTTTGCACTCATCTCCTTCTCTGATCCTCAATTGATGATAACCTTGCCTCAAATCAATCTTAGAAAAGAACCTTGAGCCACTCAGCTCATCCAACATGTCATCAAGCCTAGGTATAGGAAACCTGTACTTGACTGTGATGTTATTGATAGCCCTGCTATCTATGTACATCTTCCAAGTCCCATCCTTCTTAGGAACCAGTAATGCAGCTACAACACATGGACTTAAGGATTCTCTTACAAAACCTTTACTCATCAACTCTCCAACCTGTTTCTGCAGATCTTGTGTAACCTTGGGATCACACCTATATGCTGGTCTATTAGGTAGTACAGACCCTGGCACAAGGTCTATCTGGTGTTCAATTCCTCTCAAAGGGGGTAAGCCATCAGGAAGTTCCTCTGAGAACACTTCCTTGAACTGATCAATAAGAGGCTTAACTTTTGCATGGATTACCTTAGACTCCTCTTCCTGAACTTCTTTTGATAGCAGTATTAATATAGGTTGCTCTTCACTACACTCTTTGACCATTGCTGACTCAGACAGAGACAAGACTCCACTAAAGTCTTTAGCCATACTTGGACTCCCATAGCTCTTCTGATGTGGTGGCAAGGGGGCTAATGTCACCTTCCTGCTCCCATGCTTGAAGGAATAGGTGTTGCTTCTTCCTTGGTGTATGAAGCTTTTATCAAACTCCCATGGCCTTCCTAATAACAAGTGACAGGCATCCATTGAAACCACATCACACAATACTTCATCTTTGTACACACTTCCAATGGAGAATGGGACCACACATTGCTTATCCACCTTAACCTCTGCTCCCTTACTCAGCCATCTCAACTTATAGGGGTGAGGGTGATCTTGAGTGCTCAACTTCAGCTTATCAACCATAGTAACAGAGGCCACATTGGTACAACTACCTCCATCTATAATAAGGTTACAAACCCTCCCTTGTATGGCACATCTGTATCTGAAAATGAGGGACCTTTGATCCTCCTCCAAAGGTATCTGTTGTGAATGCATTACTCTCCATAGGACCAAGATGTGGCCTGTGTCAGGGAGTGCCACTATTGCCTCCTGACTAGACTCTTCTTCCTCACTCACCACTTCTTCAACCTCAGGCTCATCCCTCTCATACTCAACTAGGCCTTCTTTCTCCCAAGTCTCAACCTCCATTATAGTTAAGGTCTTCTTAGAAGGGCAATCCTTCCTGAAATGTCCATAACCCTGACATTGGAAACACCTAATTATGTTCTCTGTCATTGAGGTGCTTGGCTTCTGACCCATGATGCCTTTTCCCTTGTCTAAGGTGGGTGGGGGTGCTGTCTTAGGGGTATCCATGGTCCTCAATCCACTGTAAGGTCTGGTTTGAAAAGGCCTAACAGGTTTTGGTGTAACAGACTTAGTCTTCCCTATCTTTTCAATTCTCAGGGATAAGTTAACAATATCATCAAATGACCACAGAGGTTGCATCCTAACCTAGTTAGCAATGCTCTTATCTAGACCTTCTAAGTACCTAGCAATCCTTTGCTCAGGTTTCTCATTTATATCACACTGCAAGGTGAGCTGTTCAAACTCTCTCAGATAAGATTCAACAGGTTTGTCTCCTTGTTTCAACTTAGACAACTTAATAAACAGATCCTGGGTGTAATCCTTAGCAACAAATTTATCTAACAGTTTCTTTTTCAGTTTGGTCCAAGATTTGATGGGTTCTTTTCCTTCCCTAGCCCTTAACCCTTTCATGGTTTCATACCAAAGGGAAGCATACCCTTTCAGTTTAAGGATGGCTACTTTAAAAGACTTAGAATCATTATATCCTTTGTACTCAAAGATCCTTTCTACTTCTCTTAACCATTATAACAAATCATCAGGATTAAGACTACCAGAAAACTCAGGGATATCTACCTTAAGATGCTTGTCTATGTGCCTGTGAATGGAAGCCCTGCTTCTTGTTGAGTCATCTGAGTCTGGATACTCTTCATCATCAGGTGGCCTTCTTCTGCCTCCTCCTTGGCCTCTTCCACGTCCTCTGCCTCTTCCTCTAGCAAGCAACTGGTTGCCTATTACCTGATCCAGGGTTGTGGTTAGGGTGGTCACAATCCCAGCCAGGTCCTCCATCCTTGCTTCTACTCCTGCCAGTCTCTCTTCACTCATTGGGCTATTTTTGTGTTTTTAAATGTAGTTAGGGAAAATGAACTCACTAAGACTCTCAACCAAAGCTCTCATAACCAATTTGGAGTATAAACTACTATGACTTGTGAGTTTAAGGGAAGTTTAGCTAAGTTTACTTAGACTGAAAACAAACACAGACAGAAATGGAGGCTGTTTTAGAGAGAGTGACTTATATCAGCTGAAATTCAAAGGATATGACTTAGAGAAGCTCCCCTACAGCATAGCACAAGAGAAGGGACTCAAAGACTAGTTCAGAGTCAGGTTTCAAGTGTTACAGCAAAGCACAAACACTCTAGACTTAGCCTCAACATCAAACAAGCTAATCACAGCAAAGCACAGATTTAACTTGACTCACAAAGCAAGACACTGATCAGACACCTTGTAGATGTATCAGGCTTGACTCAAACTACAGCTCTTAGCACAAGTTTGAAATATTTGAGGGATTTCTCAAAGTTAAATTCATTCATAAAGTCTGCTTAAAACAATACATACTACCCTTCTTATATAGGGAGGTTGATACAAGGTGATCCCTTGGATGTAAAGTTCATCTAAGGGGCAGCTTTGAACTTGAACTACTACAACAACTACTAATTAAGGGCCTCACAAGAGGACGAGTTCAACAGCTAATTAGTACAGACACAAAGACACAAAACAGACTGAACAAAAAGCAATAAAGCAGTTTTTGGAGTTTTCCTGAAATGGAAATCTGTTGTTCTTGTTGTCTTGCTGCTTTGCCTGGATGTGTTGCTGCTCCTTGGGGCTCTCTACTCTTATTAGGACTAAGATAAAACCTGCCTTGGACGAGGACAAGTTGACTTAAACAAAAGGAAGCCACACTCTGACTTGTACCTTCTCTGCTTTAATGTTCACTGACTCTAGCTTGGGGTGCTTGTTACTTGAATTTTTGCTAGACTTCAAAAGGGGTTATCCTGGACAAACATGTAGTTTAGTGGGTTGGCTTGATGGTAGGCCATGGTTGGGGTGGTTGGGATGCCGTGGTGTACCTCCTAGGTGCAGGGTTTGCTGATTGGTCTGCCTGGTTCTGAATGGCTTTGTTTCTGTCTTGTGTGGGTAATGTGGACTGTGTTGGGGCTTGGCATGGCTTGCTGAGCCCTAGACTGTCTTCCTCACTGGTGTGGCTTGGCCTGGCTTGATCTTGGCTTGTCATGGCTTATTGTTTGGACCTTGTAACTCGAGCTTCCATCTGAGGGGGTCTTGGGGTTATGCTTGTCTTGTTTGTGGTTTGATCATCAAGGCCCCTTGGGTGAGCTCCTGCTGCAGAAGGCCATCATGGATGAAGCTATGATGATGAATCCCTCTCCTTCTTTCACTCCTAGGCCTAATTTCTATGGAAAGAGGCCGTTTACTCTGTCTTGCACCAACTCTTATGCCAACAAGAGGAGATTCAATCCTCCTTCAAATGCAAATACAAGAGCTCCCGCTCCTTTCATTCCCCGAGCTACTTCTAATATGGCTCATAGGCCATATGCTCAAGCTCAAGGTTGCTTTTGCAACCGTTGTAGACTTCCTCACCACCCCGGTGTATCTTGTTCCAACCTACCTTATATTTGCTTCTTTTGCCAAAAGGGTGGTCACCGTTATGAGGATTGCCCTGATCGTAAGTTGCCCCCTCCAATTGCCAAACCTAAGAAATATATCTTTGTTATGAGCCGAGCCGAAGCCGATGCTCATCCGGAGATAATTACGGGTATGTTCTCAATCTTAGAGCAACCGTGTCTTATTCTATTTGATACCGGTGCTTCTATGTCCTTTGTGTCTTCGACTTATGCTAATAAATTATCTATCGAGTCTACATCTAGTGAGGATACTCCTATATCCTTACCATCCGGAGATATTATCTCTTGTTCTACTCTTTATCCTAATGTTCCAATATCTATTTCGGGTGCTATCTTTCCCGCAAATCTCCTTAAGTTTCCTCTAGGTGAGTTCGATATAATTCTAGGTATTGATTGGTTAGCTTTATACCATGCTAGGTTTGAGTGTAGAGATCAAAAGATTTATTTAAAGAGTCCTTTAGGAGTTAGAATAACCTATAAGGGATCTCATCCCCGAAAGGGCGTGTCTTTGATTTCCGCAATGAAATTGGTGAGTATGGTAAGAAAGGGTCACCAAGCATACTTGTGTATTGTGACTTCTTCAACTACCTCTTTGCCAAATATTGAATATGTGCCTATAGTTCGTGAATTGTTGATGTATTCCCTGAAGACTTGCCCGGGATCCCTCCTGAGCGTGATGTTGAGTTTTCTATTGATCTTGTACCTGGTTCTGGACCAATAGCCAAAGCTCCTTACTGTATGGCTTCAACCGAGTTGAAAGAGTTAAGGAAGCAGCTTGATGATATGATTGAGAAAGGTTTTATTCGACCAAGTGCCTCTCCTTGGGGTGCTCCCGTTCTCTTTGTGAAGAAGAAAGATGGTTCTATGAGGCTTTGTATTGATTACCGTGAGTTGAACCGAATTACAATCAAGAATACGTATCCTTTGCCAAGAATTGAAGATTTGTTTGATCAACTAAAGGGTGCTTCTACTTTTTCCAAGATTGATTTGAGATCCGGTTATCACCAAATTCCCGTTCGTGATGTTTATATTCCGAAGACCGCTTTTAGTACAAGGTATGGTCATTATGAGTTCAAGGTGATGCCATTTGGATTGACCAATGCTCCCGCTATTTTCATTGATCAAATGAATCGCACATTTAGTGAGTACCTTGACAAGTGTGTGGTGGTGTTCATTGACGATATCCTTAATTTCTCCAAGTCTGAAGAAGAGCATGCTATTCATCTAAGGACTATTTTGGGTGTTCTTCGTCGTCAAAAGTGGTTTGCCAAATTCTCCAAGTGTGAATTTTGGTTACCTAAAGTGTCTTTTCTTGGGCATGTAATTTCTAAAGAAGGTGTAATGTTGGATCCTTCGAAAATTGAAGCTGTGGTGGATTGGAAGAGTCCGACCGATGTTAGAGAAGTTCGAAGTTTTCTTGGTTTAGCTGGTTATTACCGTAGATTTGACAAAGATTTCTCTAAGCTTGCTAGACCGATGACCCAATTGTTGAAGAAAGAAACCAAGTTCCTATGGAATGAAGCTTGTGAAGTCGCTTTTCAAGAGTTAAAGAAAAGGTTGACTACCGCTCCATTGTTGACTTTACCTGAAGATGGTGTAGACTTTGATGTCTATTGTGATGCTTCTAAGATGGGATTGGGTTGTGTGCTTAAGCAAAGTAGGAAAGTGGTGGCTTATGCTTCGAGACAGTTGAGAGTTCATGAAGTGAACTATCCTACTCACGATTTGGAATTAGCCGCCGTTGTTCATGCTTTGAAAGTGTGGCGACACTATCTTATTGGTGTTCATTGCCGTATATTCACTGATCACAAAAGTTTGAAGTACATATTTACTCAAAAAGAGGTGAATATGAGAGGAAGAAGATGGTCGGAATTGGTGAATGATTATGATTTTGAGTTATTGTACCATGAAGGGAATGCTAATGTTGTTGTCGATGCTCTTAGTAGGAAATCTTCTCATTACTTGAATGTTATGTCGGTATTGCCCGTTGATCTTTGTATTGAGTTTCGGAAGTTGAACTTGGAATTCATGGAGCATGGAATTGATTATGTTGGTGCTATGATTGCCGAACCTGTTTTCCTCCGTGAGATCCGCGAAAACTAAGTTGATGATCCTACCTACAAGTCTATTCAAGCTAAGCTTCTTGAAGGGAAAGCTAAAGATTTCAAGATTGATGACAAAGGTGTTCTTCGATTCTTTGACCGTTTGTTTGTGCCTAATGCTCTTGATTTGAGAAAGCGAGTTCTTGATGAAGCTCACCTTTCCCCTTATTCTATTCACCCCGGAGGTGATAAGATGTATAAAGACTTGAAGCTACAATTTTGGTGGCCGAATTTGAAAGGCGATGTTGTGTCTTATATTGGAAGATGTCTTACTCGCCAACAAGTGAAGATTGAACACAAGAGACCCAGTGGATTGCTACAACCATTGGATATTCCACTATGAAAGTGGGAATCTATATCCCTGCATTTTGTTATGGCTTTGCCAAGGACCGTTGGAAGTAAAGATGCCGTTTGGGTTGTTGTTGATCGTTTGACCAAGTGTGCTAGATTCATTCCGATCAAAGAGACTTGGAGTTTAGATCGACTAGCGAAAGCCTATGTTGATGAGATTGTTAGATACCATGGCGTTCCTAAGGAGATCATATCCGACCGAGATCCGAGATTTTGTTCGAGAGTTTGGAAGGCTTTACAAGAAGCCATGGGTAGTAAATTGTTGATGAGTACCGCATTTCATGCCGCTACCGATGGTCAGACCGAGAGGACTATTCAGACTTTAGAAGACTTACTTAGGGCTTGTGCACTCGCCTTCCAATCTAGTTGGGAAAAGAGTCTACCGTTAGTGGAGTTTTCTTACAACAATAGTTATCATGCCTCGATTAAGATGGCTCCTTATGAAGCTCTCTATGGAAGAAAATGTCGAAGTCCTATATGTTGGAATCAATTGAGTGATGTTCGTGACTTAGGCCCCGATGTTCTTGTTGAGACTATTGATCATGTGAAGGTCATTCGTGATAGAATGAAAGCCGCTCAAGATCGGCAAAAGTCTTATGCCGATATCCGAAGAAGACCGTTAGAATTTGAAGTTGGAGATAAAGTGTTCTTGAAAGTATCTCCGATGAAGGGTGTTAAAAGGTTTGGTGTAAAGGGTAAATTGAGCCCGAAATACATTGGACCCTTTGATATTGTGAAAAGGATTGGTGCCGTTGCTTACAAGTTGAACTTACCCCCGAATTTGGCTAAGGTTCATGATGTATTCCATGTTTCTCAATTGAGAAAGTACGTTAGTGATCCAAGCCATGTTTTTCAAGCTGAAATGCCCGAGCTAGAGCCGAATTTGTCCTTTGAAGAGAAGCCGATCCGCATCCTAGATCGCAAGGATAAGAAGTTGAGAAGTAAAGTGGTTCCTTTAGTGAAAATCTTGTGGAGATGTGCCAATGTTGAAGAAGAAACGTGGGAAACGGAAGCTTCTATGCGTAG
The DNA here is from genome assembly GCA_022085475.1 of Heliosperma pusillum. Taxonomy (NCBI): domain Eukaryota; kingdom Viridiplantae; phylum Streptophyta; class Magnoliopsida; order Caryophyllales; family Caryophyllaceae; genus Heliosperma; species Heliosperma pusillum. Next base: position 37,367 of record JAIUZE010073399.1, on the reverse strand, counting down.
TAAATATCCAAGCCTATTCGATTAAGGTATCTTTCTTTCGCTCAAGTTTCGAGGACGAAACTTTTTAAAAGGTGTGGTGATTGTAACACCCGCAAATGTACCCTATTTTATAGTAAAAATATTTTACGGATACTTTTCGGCGAAATTTAGTTTTAGTTTAGAATTAAATTTCCCGTGTCTAGTTTAGAATTTCCGAGTTCGTATTTGGACTTTACGCGAGATTTCGAGTAAGTTACGTCTTAAGACGTAATGGGCTTTTCCATGAACTTTTCCACTTACTCCCTCTTATACTCCCTCATAACCCTAACTCCCTCACATTAAATCTTCTTCTTCCTCACCAAGTAACTACCAAAACCCTAACCGCCATATTTGATCAAGCTTAGAATCGTCGCTACTCCTTCGTTTCTCGCTCAATTTTGCTCAAGTTCGTCTTATTCTTCCCCTCTCATCGTCCTTTATCCGTATTGGTAAAAACATTACCGTCTTTCTCGCTTTTCAATTTATCCGTCTTTCTCAAAGTTGACTGATATTCATCTTTTATTATCTAATTGTAGGTGGTGACCTCCAAGACCCCGACAAAGACTACTTCTTGATAGAAGAGGACATCGACGCGGATTGAAGACGCGAAAAGGTAACGGTGCAGGGTTACTCGATATCATTTACGTGTTTTATGTGTTTTCTATGATAGTTATCGTATTTAGAATATGATTAGTAATCTTAGGAATTGTGTTGTTGATATTAGTTGTTGTTAGTTGATATTTGATAATGTGAATTGATGATTGATGATGATAATTGAAGTTGGTTAATATTCATAACTGTTGAAAGTGTTGTTTTCGTGCATAATAGACCCCAGCCGGCCGACCGGTAGCCGGTCAGCTGACCGGCTGGGGAGTGGCTGATGTTGAGTGGTTGTTTACGTAGAATTTCATTATACATTGCGTCTCAGCCGGCCGACTGGCAGCCGGTCAGCCGACTGGCTGAGACACACCTCAATTTGACTTCATATGTTCGTATGTCTTTGGTCCAAGCCGGGTAGCCGGCAGCCGGTCTTGCCTAAGAGTGTCATCTCCGAGTCTTTCTATAATATGATGGTTACGGATTTTTACTTCATGTACCGATATCTTTACATATTGAATTGCCTATTTATCCTTCTCGTATTTCACATGTATATCTATATATGCATGCTACTACTTTTGTATTTCCGTTTATGTACGTTTAATGTGATATGGCTGGGAGAACCCGGAGTTACTCCCCACTGACTGTGGCGTTCATGTTTTTCATGGATGAACAGGTTGCTTGAGTGGATGGCTTTTTGCTTGTGGTATTTTGGGTTCGGGTGTAAGCTAGCGGGCGTTGGCCTGGATGAGTCACCTCTAGACGTTGTTTAGCTAGTTGCTAATAACTTTGATATTGGATAACATTTTGAGAGACCTCGTCTCTTTGCATTATATTCTATTTTAGTTTGTAATTATGTACATTCCTCGTATTTCCTATTTGCATGTAAAAAAAGTTTTAAAATTACCGTATTTTCCGCTATATAAATCACATGCTTGTTATGTTTTATTTCCGCATTCGCGAGGGTTGTCACAGAGGGACTTCGGTTGTTACTAATGAGAATCACAAACTCATATCTACTAGACTAGTGACTGGGTAGAGGATGTGTATCGATTATATGAGGCTTAATGTAGCAGCCAATAAATACCATTTCCCTCTTCCCTATATCGACCAAATTTTAGAGTGTTGAGCGTGTCATATTTTTTTTTGTTATCTAAATGGTTACTCGGGATTCTTTCAGATCCCCATTCATCCCGTTGATCAGGAAAAGACTACCTTTACATGCCCTTACAGTGTTTTTACTTATCGAAGAATACCATTTAAGTTATGTAATGCCCCTGCCACCTTTCAACGTTGTTTGATGGCTATTTTTTCAGATTATATCGAGTCTATTATGGAAGTCTTTATGGATGACTTCATTGTTTATGAGACTGATTTTGATGCGTGCTTAGCTAATTTGTCTAAAGTCTTACAACGTTGTGAGAAAAGTAATCTTATATTAAACTGGGAAAAGTGCCACTTCATGGTGGCCGAAGGGGTGATACTTGGTCATTTAGAGTCTGGACAAGGCATCCAAGTGCATAAAGCTAAGGTAGAGGTGGTTGAGCAATTACTGTACCCGGTAAATGTTAACAGTGGACAGAAGGTTTCTTGGTCATGCCTAGACCTGACAAAACTGACCCGATCCGAAATGACCCAACCCGAATAACCCGACCTAAGACCCGAACTCAAGACCCGAATTTCACCCGAAACCCGAATTGACCCGGCTCACTATAACCCGACCCGAATGTTAATTGTTACAAAGAGATTATTATCCATGAATAACTTGAAAATAGCTTACCCGAAAATGACCCGAACCCGAAATGGCCCGACCCAAAACTAGCAAACCCGAAATTGGCCCGACCCAAAACTGACCCGTCCCGCATCCAACCCGATTGACCCGTTTTGCGGGTCGAGCATGCGGGATTTTATCGCCGCTTTATCAAGGAGTTCTCCAAAATTGCTCAACCATTAACCCAGCTTCTCCATAAGGATGCCCCGTTCGTGTTTACCAATGAGTGTGTTAAGTCCTTTGACTGGATTAAACATGCTCTTATCTCAGCTCCTATTATCCAGTCTCCCGATTGGAATTTGCCGTTTGAGATTATGTGTGATGCCAGTGCTTACGCAGTTGGGGCTGTGTAGATACCCGTATCCGTCAATACATGCATTTATACAAATCCCACCAAACACCTGATGATGATAGGACGACATGTATTTCTCGTTCTACTTTGTCATTATTTGTAGTTCGTTTAATCGATGTAGAATGGGTGTCGTCGTCGTTGTATTTTAAATGAAATTTAAAATTAACTTCCGTCTCAAACAAATTCAGTTTTAATTTATTTTAAAATTTATTTGTTTGTTTATTTTATTGAAAATAAAATAGCTATTTGAAAAAACCCGACTTGAAATGTCGACTTTGAGTTCCTTTATTCTATCGTCTTATTTATTGTTTAAAATAATGTTTTAAAACCAGTTTATAACGCGATTTTACGACGGTCTTTGAGCCCCTATTGCCGAGTCTTAAAGCCATTACCCATAAACACTGACACATCCACCATGTATCCCATACTCCCGACTATATTTTAACTCAAAATAAACTCAACTTTTCGATAATTTCTCACAAAATAGAATCAAACAACTGACTACCTTCTTAGCAGGTCATTGCCATCTTAAATTTTTTTTAATAAAAATATCTAATCCCTTTCCCCCTCAAATAGTCGATCTCACTCACTCATTCCCCTGCCTCTTACAACACCTTGCTAACCACCAACACCAACCATCGCTAACTCAAGCGATATAAACGCCTTTCACCCCTAGTGTGACACATACCACACCTTACGCCACCATCGTGCCTTACAACAAAGGTTCGATCTGCTTTTAGGCGCGATACCTCCATCAAACACCACCATTTAAAGTCACCACCATAATAATATCCGCACTCCGTTACTCTGGCCAACACTTCTCATGTCGTTGAATCTCTAAGAGGTGGTGGCGTTCTTAAAGAGGGGGAATAAGAATTAGGGGCAGAGGAATTACGGTTTGGGACATTTGGGATCAGATAAGATTGATTTGTGTAAGTCCATTATTGATTGTTAGGGGGATTGTAGAATATGGGTAATTAGAGCTAAGTATCTAAAAGTATGAGGTTAGATTAAAATTAGGGCAGACTGAGCTTGAATTTTGTTGCACATTTTTGAGAAAATTAAATGAAGATTGAAAATTAGGGTTGAAAAAAGGGGAGGAAGAGCATAAAACTTTTTGGAGATTAAAATTAGAGGAAGATTAAAGTAGATGAAGATCATTTTGTTTTAGGCTTCCTTCATTTTTGGAAGAATGAAGGAATTAAAGGGTGAATTAGATGAGATAAAAATGGTGGAAATTGTAAAGAGATAAAAGAAAATAAAATGGATGGAACATGAAAGTTACAATTCACTGGGTAAATGGAAGAGGACTAGAGGAGCAAGAGGAAGGAAAAATAAATAGAGAAAAGTGAGACCTGCGAGAGAAATGACCTGCTATTTTAGGTTAATAAAAAGACTATTCTATTACATGATAAAAGGGCTAATCATTGGTTATAATGCTAGTTAAATTAAAGTCTGGAATAATTTGATAAGGACCCTAATAGTATGGAGTATTGTCATTAAATAAGCCAAAAAACAAATTCAAAACATCCTAACACAATCGCGCGCTCCTATTTTCCATCACTTATCTCGATCCTAAAACCCGCTCAAAACTGATCGAAAACCCGCACCCATTAACCACAACCCATAACCTACTATCCTATCCATATTATATACCTTAATTACCAAGAAAACCGTCATACAAACCCTAAAAACCCACGAATCCATAGCCAAACACAAACATTACCCAAACTGCCATCTCCCTCTCAACCCTATTTCCACCCTCTCAAACAACTCTATAAAAGCACCGATATCCCTCCATTTACTACCCTTAGCACTCAACTACAACCTAACAGCAATAACAAGTCGAAACAAACCCCAACAAACCCTATAAACTACCCTAGACCACCGCACACTGCTCTGTTTTGCATACACAGCAGCAACTTCACACCAACGTTTCTTCTTGATCCGACATCTATTCAAAGCAAAAAATACCTGTTTTTATAGCTACTCTCTGTCCTGTTTTCAAAACATCTTTCAAATCAAATTTTCATGGAGTAACGAAGATTCTATAAGCGTTTGAAAATCGTTGCGCATAGCTCTAGGAAAACTGGTTTTGCTGAAATTGTTTTCGTCCACGACGACCCTTGTGACACATTCTATTATCGATTATGACAAAAGACTTTGTCAATGATACATGTACGTTGAGGGTGAAATAACTCATCCTTCTCACTTTTCATTTACGTATTTTTGTTATTGTTTATTATTCGTTTATCGTCGATTGTTTTATATTATTAACTCGTCATTGTGTTTGTCATTGTCTAACTCAAGTAAAGGATTTAACTTGTAAATAGTTTTAGTTTAATTCATATGTTGTATTCGTATTAGGTCGTGGCTGTTTTCGTATTAGAGTCATGTATATTTACCATCTTAGTTTAATTCAAAATAATGACTAAATTCCAATATTAAATAATTATGCAATGATATTAGATGATCAAGGAAGAAGAAAATATGGCTTAAATTAAGGTGGAATGAAATTCTTCTTTTATTGTCATATTTTGAATAACCTTGTAATAATCCTATTTGAATAAATATGGATTGATAAATAATTTAAATGAATTAGGTCCATTTTAAGAAATAAGTTGTACTTGATTTATTTTAGTTGATTTGATTTTAATTATGAAATAGTTAAATTTAAATTGCATGTTAATTATGTCTTGTAAACTTACCACTAATGTTTGCTAATCTATCTTATGCTAAGAGTAAGAATCTCTCTTTGCCCTATCTCCTAGTTTGTTTACACTAGTTAGTTTAAATGAACACTCACATGTTAAACAATTTTGACAAAGTTAAATGCATTAAAACGACATAGAATGTTATTCACATGTTAGGATTTAAATTGCATGGCTGCATTCGCATGTGACACGTCTCCAAATAGTCATTCATTTGTTTAGTAGAGACTGTTATTGTAACGGGTGGGGTGGGTGTTTTTAATGACATTAATTAACTTCCTAACACGTAATCTCACACGAGCTCAAATCTCTTAAATTGGTTTCTAAATTCCATTTCAAAATTTAGTGGCGACTCTTTTCAAAAGGCATTGCGTGGATCGGATTCCTTCATCCACAAGCTATTTTGGGGGCAAAGGAAGGATAAAGTGTTGCATACGGTCTAATATGCTAGTAAGACCTTACATGATGCGCAAGTTAACTATACTACTACTAAGAAGGAGTTACTTGCCGTTGTCTATGCTTTGGATAAATTTAGAACTTACCTTGTGGGTTTTAAAGTGATAGTCTACACCGATCATGCAGCACTAAAGTATTTGTTGACTAAAAAGGAAGCCAAACCTAGGCTTATTCGCTGGATTTTATTACTACAAGAAATTGATTTGGAAATCTGGGATAAGTCTGGTGCATAGAATGTGGTTGCTGACCATTTGTCTCGTTTGCGATATAAAGGGGGGGGATCCAATCCCCATTGATGATTCGTTCGCTGATGATCATCTCCTTGCCATAACCATGGAGACTCCATGGTTTGCTGACTATGCCAATTATTTGGTTGGGGGATTATGCCTCCCGATCAATCTTATCAGCAAATGAAGATGTTTCTACACGATGCCAAGCGGTACTTTTGGGATGATCCTTATCTTTTCGGGGAGTGTGTCGATGATATTTATCGACGATGCATTCCAGAGAGTGACGTATATGCCATCCTTTCTTATTGTCACACTTCTCCTTATGGTGGTCATCACGGTCCCTCAAGGACGTTTTCTAAGGTAATGCAGTTAAGTTTTTGTTGGCCGACTATTCTCAAGGATGCTACTACTTTTGTCTGTTCTTGCGACGCGTGTCAAATGACGGGTAATATTTTGCAAAGGCATGAGATGCCTCAAACGAGGATTTTGGAGGTTGGAATCTTCGATGTTTAGGGTATTGACTACCCAGGGCAGTTATTAAACTGTTTCAGAAGATTATATTCCTATGATTCGGGGTCCCTCGTGCTCTCATTAGCGATGGAGGGAAGCATTTCAATGAACGTCATCTTACACTTTATCGAAGAAATATGGCGTTACACATCGTCGAGGGTTAAGCTATCATCTGAAGACAAGTGGGCAGGTAGATGTTTATAATAGGGAGCTTAAGTCAATCCTTGAGAAAGTTGTGAGTAAATCAAAAAAAGGATTGGAGTCGTAAGCTCGATGACACTTTATGGGCTTACCGAACTGCTTTAGAGACTCCAATAGGTGCTTCTCCGTACTGGTTAGTCTGTGGCAAGGCATGTCATTTGTCGTTAGAACTCGAGTATAAGGCTTTATGGGCCATTAAGGAGCTTAATATGGATCCTTCACTGGCGGGTGAGAAACGAATTATGCAATTGAACTAGCTCGATGAGTTTCGATTGCATGCTTATGATAATGCTCAGGTTTACAAGGAGAAGACAAAAAAGTGGCTTGACAAGCATATACTGCAGCGGGAATTTTGAGTTGATGATAAAGTATTATTATTTAACTCCCGTTTGCGTTTATTTCCAAGTAAGCTTAAGCCCAGATAGTCGGGACGGCTCATCGTTGTCGAGGTGAACAAGTTTAGATCGGTTACACTACAAACCGACAACGGAGAAACCTTCAAAGTTAATGGTCAACGCTTAAAGATCTATTATGAAGGGGGATTTATAGGAGTGATATAGGTCGTCGACCTTTTCACTCTCGATAATTCCCCATGATTTTGAGGTCCCACGGTCGTGCGGGCTCGTCATAAACCATCGCTGGTCGGGAGGCAACCCAGTATTTTAGTGTAGGTTATTTGTATTTTAATTTAATATGCATTTTAGTTAGTAATTAGATTAGTTAGTAATATTACGTCTTTATTAATTTAGATTTTAAATGTTAGGTGTCGTCTAGGGTATTTAATATGGGTCTATTTGATGCTAAGAGTGAGGTGAGGGAGAGATCTAACGATATTATCGAGTCTCTTGCAGTATAAAGTTCAAGGAACATCTAAAGAAGAAAAAATAAAGAGAAAAAGTCGGGAATTTGAAGGTTGCTCAATCGAGCACGTACCACCTGTTCGATTGAGTTGGTAAGACAAGGCCACATCCACGAATTTTCAGAAATTGAAAAACAGGAATTTTTAGGTTGCTCGATCGAGCACGATGGCCTTGCTCGATCGAGTTGTGTCTGGTCCAACCGATTTGTCTCTTATTTTAAGGTTTTCCCCCAAATTTCTCTCACATGTTCTTCATTATTTTGGCTCTCTCTCTCTCTCTCTCACGCATATTCTCTCCAATCTCTCTAACAAACACTCATATAACATCAATTACTTATCTCTCTATTATCAACAATCACCATCCTACTTTTAAGCACATTTTGGAAGAAGTTGCTCATATTGCTCCCTCTTTTTGCCCAAAATGTAAATCTAGGGTTTGCTTCTAATTCTTTGATTTTGTGCTTTTAATTGTTGTTTGTTGCTTCTTTCCTTAATTATTTAATATTTAATCGCTTTATCATTTCTTATTACTCCGTCTTACTTGCTTTTTAAACCCGAAATTTGAATTTTTTGAACCTAGGGTTTGGTAAACACGTTTTGTGAGTATATTGTGGTGTTTGTGTGATTTATTTGCTTCAATTTCATCATGCCTAGACAAGAAGGAAGTAGTAAGCAACCTGGGAAATCCCGTGTCGTCCTACAACCTAGGGTAGCGGCAATTCCTAGCAACCTATCTAACCCATGGATTGTCTGTAGTACCCAAGCTCAGCATGTAGATTTTGATGCTTGAGGGTCGCCCTATGGACCCTACCATGGGTGTATGCCCCACCATTCTTAATGCCCTTGGTTAGGGTAATACGATTTTTCAAAAGTTTGACCGAATCGCGTTGGGTTCCCTTAATGACGTTTCGTATCGACCATTGACACTTGAATTCCTTAGTTCCTATTATTGGGAAGAAGGTATGGAGAGTGTGTCTTTTCGACTGATAAATAGGGATTTTGACTTATCTTATACTGAGTTAGCGGGACATTTGGGTCTCTTTGTTGGTAGTGATGGTGATTGGACTGTTATTCCTTCCGATGTTCAGGTCGTTGAGTATTTTTCTCTGTTTAGTGGTCTTTCTAACCCACGTGTTAATTCCATGGCTGTGAATGATGTGCAACATCCCTGTTTAAGGTTGTTTCTCCGATTGCTTAGCTTTATTTTGTTTGGTAGGAAATATTTCAGTACGCTCAATTCTCATGAAGTTCTATTGCTTGCATCTACACTTAATCCAAAGCATGAGAATTTATTTCAATTTAGACCAGCCGCTAATGTGTGTTTTGCTTTCTGGAGAGTGGACTCACCAACCCAAAACTAAATCGACCGTGGGCTCTTGTCACTCAATTGGCTGGGCGACTAGTTGGGTTTGGGGGAGACCGTAGATACACACCTTTGACCGATTTGCATGCACCTAGGGTCGGCGATGAGTACTTACGCCACACTTTATGCTGGATTAATGCGTTAAGCAACGCTAAATATCAGTGGCGGGTACGGGGGTCACAGTGGATAGCTCTTCCCGACACTAGAACCCGTCTACATTCTACGGAACGGTTGCGCTAACATGATCCTTAGACCGGCCCTTAACCTCCCCCTCGTTCTTATGTGGTACCATCCTGAAGGTTTCTAAAACCCATTATTAGACATTTTTAATAACTTAACTAAACTAGTGGATCTTATGCATGCATAACAAAAGTTAAACAAAGAACAATTTCCTTACATTGAGTATGAATAAAGTGGGCACAATACTTGAACACCTTTCAAATATTTTTCTTGAGCTTATAACAAGAAGGAAGATCTCCAAGCTTCAAACTAGAAAATCTCCTCAGGGATTTGTACCTTGACAATCCCTTAAAAACAAATATTATCGAATCTAGAGATAAATATTAGTACACTTAAAAATTATTTCTAATATAAAAATATTACTACTACTAGTAATGATTTTGGATATATTAGAATGAATTTAAAAGAAAGTTCTTAATTTAGAGAGATGTGAGATCAATGCATGAAATGAAAATGAGATGGAATGATGTTTTAAAATGAGAAAAACTACCCCTTATGCACACAATGTGTGCCATGCAAGGGTTCTCCAAAAGGAGCCAATGGGTGTAAATCCATCTTTTGTCATTTTGTCTTATAAAAAATGTAGCCTTAGGTCTAGGATGATTAGCCATAATCATTTTGTTTATCTTACAATAAAATAAACGCCCACTAGGCCTACCAGCCTTATAATTTTAGGCCCCATAAGTATAATAGGTCCATTTTAAGTTTGTCAATTGCCAATTGTATTATATAGTGATATGTGACATATTCCAAGTCTTATGTCAATATAAATGCATATTTAACCTTTTAAATATCATTATTTATTAAAAATAAATCACATACAATAAATCATCTAGTGATTCATAATCACATAATATGGATCATATTCATATAACTCACAACATTTGTAATTATAATTAATCTATCATTCTCATTTCAATTGTTTTATAAAAAATAAACAAATTTTAGTAATTAAACATTTTAATTGCTAAATCAAATCTCATTTAATCAAATTACAATAAGATATGAATTCTCACTTACAAAAATATTTTTCAGTTTTAAGGAATTAATCAACTGGCATCTTTATACGACTAATTAATTTATCAATTAAGAGAGTTGTCATAGAGGTATGACCTTAGGGGATCAACTAATTACCACCGTCAAACGACAGTAATGTCAAACTCTAGTTAGCCAAACATTATCGATTAATGTTGATCAGTTGGCTATATTATAGAACTATCCCTTATGTATTCTTATTATGAGATTTAAACATGTGATCACACTATTGTCGAGGACACATACTCCAACAATCTCGCACTTGTCCGAGACAAGTGTGTGTCACCAATTATCTTGTCCTATTACTATCTTCCACTCAATGCAAGGTGTCTTGCATGTTGTACTTGCATTTGATCACATCAAGAGAGGTTTCCTCGATCTGGAGAGTAACTGTCTGACCGGAATTATCTACCATAGATGCTTTCTAAGCGTGGTCACCCATTTCCGGCTTACTACTCCTCGAGTGGCCTTGAGATTTTAAATAACGCTGAAAAGGGGTGGACAATTCCTATCGGACTATTTCCTTCGAATAGCCACAGCTCATCATGACCCAAAAGATGCCCTTTTGACCCCAGTTACGAAGGTCGTAGAGCATAAATCAAAGTCACTCTGAAACTGTGCCACCTTAGGCGAACAATCTTTAGTCAAAAGAATCGGCTCAAAAATAATAATATAGTAGCTCTCGCCACGACCAGGCTATAAAATTGCCAGAACTATAGAAGCGGTCATTGACCAACAGAGTGTGCCATACAGTCTGTCTATGTGATCGACTGGTCATTCCTTATGACCCTATGGTACTTGAACTTGTCATCAATCGCATCACACTCCAGTCACTTCGACACGTCACCTCATATAAGCAGCTACGGGCCAATGCTAATGTTAATCCAGTTCACTTTTATAGGGTTCAAAGTTGTCACTACAACCTATTTGGATATAACAAAGCACAAAAAAATGAGTTTTTAGAAATTCAAACGATAAATGTGATTATCATATATGAACAATCAACAAAATGTTATTGTTTCATATCTTATAATCTAAAGTCTATATGATCCATGACACTTCATGGCGATCATGTTAAAATGCAATAAAGGCATGGGTAGTGAATATACCATGTATTCATTTATTCCAACCTTATGAATTACTTTTTCCTTTCATTCAACGTTATTACTTAATAACATGAGTTCATCTACGTACATGTCTAGATCTCTATCTAGTGTTGAGCTCTTTAACTTGAAAGATGCTCCCACTTGATATCATGATAACTGATAGGTATCGTGGTAAAGGGATCTACCATTAGTTCCTTATAAGCCACCTTATCCTCGTCATAATGTACTAGGTCTCTATTTGTAGAATTTATAATGATTAACTCTTCAATCATCCTTTTTAGTTATTCGCTTCTTGTATAACAAACGTTTGCCTAGGATTTCGATAAATCCTTATAAGTTTTGAAATTTGGATTTGTGTAACCTTTAACACATATCCAAGTTTTCTCTACCAAACACAATAATGAATCCCTAGTTCTCCTTCATAACCTCATGGGTGTTCTTGAAGGCTATCCAATGACTCTCATATGGATTAATTTTGTTATTGGCTTGTCATGCTCCAAGCATACAATTTATTAAGGTATTTACATATCATGGCATACATGATTGACCCAATGGCGGAAACATTAGTAATCACGTGATCAACTACTCTTAGGTTCGGGGGATGACTATGACCCTTTCATAGTGATCCCACTTTCATCAATATGAATAACCTACTCAACTTGTTGAAATAGATGAAGGATCTTATCAATATAAGATGTTTGTCTAAATGCTGATAAGTGAATATTTGTATGATTTTAATCCCCAATTTAGCTCGGTTTTGTATGTCATTTGTGCTTTGTTAAGCCATTTTGTGAGCTAATATCGTCTTCTAGGCGAATTCCATGTTTTAACCTGTTTTGTAGGGAAAGTGACGTTTCTACGCACTTTTTCTATATTTCCGAGCATTTGCCTAGAACCCGACGATTTGAGAAGCGAGCTTGACCAAGTCAAAGGCACTCCAAGAAGGTTCACTAATTCAAAAGAAAGAAGAAGCAAAGACGATTTCGCAGTTGTCGGAAGATCGATCAGTTAGGCGAAGAAATCATCATTTTACATCAAACCCTATCAACAAACCCGACTCAAAAGGCCAATGGGGTCAATGAAAGTCAAGTTATTCACCAAGGGAGATGAAACGAAAATCAAAGAGTGAAGAACACCACATACCCGATTGGGTAAGTGGTAAACCCGATCGGGTATGTTTGCTGATCCAAGCTTTTGCTTCGACTTCCTTTATTTTGTCCTATATGTTTAATGTATGACCCCTTCCCCACGAAACCTACTGCTATATAAGAGTGCCTCAGCGACCACATCCCAACACACTTCTCTCTTTACACAACCCTAGATTAGAATTAGAAAACCCTAGCCTCCATTTTACATTTTTAGCGTCTTTAGTTTAGTTTTTTCTTTCTTTCTCCATTTTTCAGTTTTAGTTTTAGATCTAGTTTTCTCTAGTCTACTTTAGTTCTAAGTTTCCTTCAATTGTAATTGCTCTACTAGTAATTGGAATTCTAGTTTCCGGATTTGCATTTTCCTATTCAAGTTCCTATTCCATTTCAATCTTTGCTCATCCTTTCCGGTAATCCTTATTCTTGTTTTTACATTATAGTTTCATTTTCTTTTAGTATTTCCTTTATCATGTTTACCATTCTTAGTTTTATAATCTTAGTTTCCCTTTCATTGTTAATCATGCATAAGTAATCTTTGTTCTAGGGGAAGGGTTAACATGTCTAATTAATTTATAAGTATAAATTGATTCCGGGTAGAATTGTTCTAGTTGTCTCTATTTCTTGTTTGATTCTCATGATAAACTTTGATTTAAGGCCTTAATCAATTGTTCATACTTGTCAATTTCCGTCTCAAGGGCGAGAGTCGAGATGAAAATTAAAGGACTGGCAAGAATAGTTTAATGACCTAGCAAGGCTGAAAAGACGTTAGGACCCGTTAAAAAGTCGGTAAAAATCCGAAAGGAATATACCATTTAAAGACTTGGACAATTATGATTTTTCTAAACCCGTAATCAACTTTGCTTTTAAGTTGATTAGCATGTGAACCCCGATCCCTAGATCGTTTTCTTTATTGTATTGTTATCATTTTTATTATAGCATTTATTAATTAGTGACAAATATTTGCCAATCGTACAAGATAGAGTTCTAACCATAACTATTCACAAGTATCTCCCGTCTCCCCGAGATCGACCCCTTACTTCCCTAATTACATTAATTTGTTGTTAGCCTAGTTTGGGTTATTTATCTTTGATTAGGGTATGCGACAACCCGATCAAATGCCAAACTAAAATATCCTATTTCATAATAATTTTGATTTTAGTATACATGATGCCCTCTTTCATCCAGAATTGAAAATCCAACCACTCCTTTACTAAAGGTAATATAAATACGTCACTCACAATGAGTAATACGTCATTTACGTGGAAGACAATTTCGCCCACTGAACTTCATGTCTAAACATGATAACTTTAAACTCCACTCGAATTCATTTCTATACATGACTCCTCGACAATTCGAGTGAAACTCTTCTTATATCACATAATAGAAATGATCATCATAACCTCTAAGTGTTTGTGAAAACCTTAGGCTTGTGTCGTGTACACATCCTTTTCCAAATACCCATTTGGAAAAATGGTTTTGATGTGTAACTTGTACACGCTCACTATGAGGTATAACACTGATGACTTGGATCTTAGCATAGTTACAAATTAACTTAGCTTTTGTAGACATCTCTATGTTCTTCTATGCAACTATTATTGGACAACACCAAAAAATTCATTCCTTTGCATAGATTCCAATTAGCTTCATAATGCTCTTATATAGAAAATAGAATTTTAAAATTACTAGGTCCATCCACTACACTGATCATAATCTCATTATATCAAGAACATTTTTTTTGGTCTCCTCACTAGTCTAAGGATTTACCTAAGAATGCTTTGTTTTGGTCTCCTCACTAGTCTTGAGTTTAATTTAAGAACATTTTCTTTTGGTTTCCTCACTAGTCTCTTACTAGTTTTACGTTGTGGCTTATTTTCTCCCACTCTGTCTTTTTAAAAAATACAACTATTAACTTTAAAGATAGCCTCATGAGCCACAAACAATTTTGTACTCATGATAGTGAGGGAGGTAAAAGTATCACAACTTGACCTTTAATGATCTATTAAAGACTTCATTGAAAAGATATCGTATCTTAGCTTCGAGATAGACTAGTTCTATAAGTTAAAGAAGTGGACTCAAATGCATGTCAATTATCATCTTTATAAGTGATTTTGCAAATTAGTTTGGTAGATTCTCTACTTTGAGTTCAATAACTTAATAATGACTTAAGAATTGATCTTTCAAAAGAAGAATCAAATTCTTACCTCATGAATTTATTATAATGATCCAATCATCATAATCCTATAATGATCAATTTGAGTCGATGTAATATATGTTATTTAGTGCAAGTATTGTACAATGACAATTTTTAGAACTATAAAGTTTCAACAAACCGAGTGACTTGGGTTGAAAACCAAGTCACTAATATTCAATTACAACTAATTGTTCTTGAAATAAAAATAAACAAAATTCCATGTCCAACAAGGAAATAAAAGAAGTTCTAATAAACAACAATGTCTTATATTACAACCAAAAGGGGAGACAATACATAATGAGGCCAAGCTTCCATAGGTCCTCAACCATGGGTGGCTATTTTTGGCTTCCCTTGAAGAGCCTTCTTAGGCTTGCTTGTCCTTGCCCTTGTCCTTGCTAGGGTGCCCTATTTACAATTAAAAAGGGTAAGAATAACAACTCATATCTATATATCAAAGTTGAGTACATAACATAAATGATAGGGATGAATATTTTACAACTGAAACAATCTTTCCAGCTTTGAGATCTCCAAGATACTTTGGTCAATTCTTCTTCCAATGCCCTACGCCATTACAATAATGGCATTTGTCCTCATTGGAGGCACCCTTCTTGGGCATGGGTGAGCAATTCTCAATAGCTTTGCCTTTGCCCTTGAAGGTGGAGGGCTTCTTTCCTTTACTACCACTCCTTTTGAACTTCCCCTTGCTCTTATTGTTAATCTGGCGCACATCCTTGGTGGTGCTAACATTTAGCCCCATGTCTCTCTCGGCTTGCACAAGCATTTTGTGCAATTCAGGGAGAGAGGTTTTCATGTTTTGCATATTGTAGTTTACCCTAAACTGCACATATGCTTTTATTTTCCCCAAGGAATGTAAAACTCGGTCAATAACGAGTTGTTTGGGAATGGTCACCCCTTACAATTTAAGAGTCTCAACATGCTCAATCAATTTGAGTAAATGAGAGCTAACTTTTTGGCCCTCCTTTAGGTTCATGTCAAAAAACGCACAAGCAGTCTCATATTGGATGATCCTTGGAACTTGTGAAAACATGGTCACAAGCTTGATGTAGATCTCATAGGCGGTGCTCATCTTTATGACACTCTTTTGGAGATCGGCCTCCATAGAGAAGATCAAAACGTTTTTGATTGCAGCGGACTCTTTCCGGTAAGCCTCGTAGGCTTGCTTTATGATGGCGGTTGACCTACTTTCGGGTTTAGTGGGAGGGGCTACGGTTAGGTAACGAAGCTTGTCATCACCTTCCGCGGCCAGCAGAGTTGCGCATCACAATCGGCAAAATTAGCACCATTCTTTTCTAGTTTACATCAATCCATGAAGGATCGAAGCCATGAAACGTTAGTGAGAGTTGGAGCATTAGTGCTTGTGGATGAACTAGCCTTGCGGAACAATTGTGACTATAAATTTTAGACATAAAGGAAATGTCAACATTTATTGTTTTTAAATACTTGTAAACATTTTAATAACAAGTTTAGCATTTAAATAGTGACCTCTACTCAACTATTTATAAATGATTCCGAGATCCAAATTCATATCAACATGGGCACGGTGAGCCGATTCACTCCTTATTAACACAATTCGGTGGATTAACTCTTTAATTAATTGTACTTATAGAACACTCGGTTGATAATATTACTTTAATCTTTATCTTAAGCCCGGAACACATGCGGCTACGGTCGTGAATACTTCCAATGAGCTCAATCCAAATTTCGATGAAATAAACTTTATTACCCCACTTACCCAACGTAACAAGTTTAGCACCTCGGTGAGCAGAGCCTACTTCCTTGTGAAATTGAGACTCATGGGTTCTACTATTTGGTAAGGATTAATCTCAATTATTATTTAGAAGAAGTTATGTCAATTATTTATCTATCTCGTTTAAGTGGACTAAATCGATGAACTAACGATAATTTGAATTGACACCGTTGAAGACTCGATACAATGCATGTCATGTTATGGCGATTTGGCAACGCATGCAAACAGATTAAATAAAATGCAAGCAAATATTAAATCTCCTAGTATGGCCTTCCTAATAGAAAATCAAATAATCTATTCTAAATTCGGAAACCAACTCCATTGGTCCCTTGATTTTCATAACCATGCCTCCCAAGGACACCGTCTCTTTTGGAATACCTTTCCAAATGGCACCGTCTTTAGGAAAATCCGGAATTACAAATGATTAAAAAATATGTAATAAAATTACAAGACTTCCCTATTACATATTTGTAAAATAAAATAATACAATAAAAGTGATGCGAGATCATATTAAAATTACAACTGAATCAATATTCCCTTACATTACGGGCAATATCGATTAAAACTAAGGCCATACTAAGGTAAAATTATATAATTCAAAATTACATAAAACCAAAATGACATATATGGACGAAATGGTAAATATCTTCTTTCATTTTTTTTATTTATCTATGTTATACTAACAAGTATTTAAATTGTAGGTCGGGAAAAATTCATTTGATATCCCAAATGCCGTGAAAGTCTTAGAGAAGACAAAGAAGCACAACATTCGTTATTTCGCTAATTGATTTATGTTTGTCATTTATATTTAATTACATTGACTATTTAAATGATAATTACTAATTCTGAGCTTGTTTGTGATGCAGAATAAGATCATGTCAAAGAAATATGAGCTTCAAAGTCAAGGAGTCGAAAACATCGACAATAATGAGATCTATTTTGAGGAGACTGAATTTGACGAGAAAGGAAGATGCTACGGATTGGGACCAACGGCAGATTATTTGTTTGAGCATCATAGGCACTCTGTTGCTACCTCAGCTTCGACTCAGTTCACCCAAGGTTTTTCTACTAAGCTGTCAAAGGAGAATGCGACACTTAGGCAAGAGCACGACGAGCAAGCTCGAAGGATTGCAGCTATAGAAGAGTACTTGAGTCAGGTTGGAAGAAATTCTACTCAGAGCTGCAGACCTGGAGGTCCTACACAGGGTCGAGACGACTTTAATGATGATGGTGGCGATAATGCTAGGCCAAACCCATTCACCCCATTCACTTCATTCACTCCGTGTGGCTGAGTGATAAGTTAGTTATTTTGAACTTAATTATGACTTAAACCTTTTATTTGTAAGACTTGACTTTTATGATATAAAATCAAAACTTTGCTGATAAATGGAATTTGTGTTTCATTAGTAACTTTGTGGTACGTTTACTGCTGGAAATAATGTTATTTGCAGGTTCTTGGTTGTTTTTGGTGGTTTTAATGCGTATTGGGGATGCAGGAAAACGGTGCATTCTGCTGAATGCACTGGTGTTCTTGCGACGGAAAGACCGTCGCAAACATTGACTAACTGACTCAACAGGTGGCAGTTAAGTCCAACAAATAGTCAAATTTTGCGACGGAAATTCCGTCGCAAAACTTGACTACTTGATTGACTTGACTAGACAGGTGGCAGTCAAGTCAAACAGTTAGTCAAAGTTTGCGACGGAATTTCCGTCGCAAAATTTGACTATTTGTTTGACTTGACTGGCACCTTCCATCCATCGCCATTTCTATTGGCGACAGATATTCCGTCACAGACAAACATGCGACGGACTAGTCCGTCGCAAAAAACTACTGTTTGCGACGAAAATGAGCGACGGGCATGATCCGTCGTAAAATTGTTTTTGGCGACAGAATGACCGTAGTTTGGGACGTAATTTTTCATCGCGAATCGAGCATTCTCTTGTATTGATAAGACATGCTCATTTTAAGTGCCAAATAACCTTATTCAAGATTTATATCGCATATAACCCGGTTTTATGGAAATGCGTGATAATAACATTTAAAAATCACCAAACAATCCTTAAATCATACTTATGTCCAAGTTAATTATCCTAACTAATTTATGACTCAAAAATTAGTCATTACTTAATTTTTAACAATAATTCAACTTGTTGCTTTATAATTGCTCATAATTAGATTTCAAAATCATATTTTAATCAAATAAATCAAAATTTAATTACAATAATTTTAAATTTTAAATTTTTTGAATATTCTGGAACATTTCCATGACACTAATAATTTCAAAAATCAGGGTTTAAAATTTTGAATTGATTTTGAGAAAAAATTCGGTTGCGCTTTATCGGTTTTATGAAATAAGATACATAAAGCATGTGAAAAATAATCTAATTAAGTTTTAAAATTTAGATCTAAAATGAGGGACATTTTTGAAACATGAAATAATTTTCTTATGCCATCAAATTTATTTTAGCTATATTTGCTAAAATATTCACTATCTATGCCATTGTTACATTAAATATTCATAAATAATGCAAAACAAATCTAATTTGTCCTTAATTTTATAGACAGTGATTAACACGTTCATGTGACAACATACTAAAATTTCATGCTTAGATACAACGGGGAACTATTTTTAACCATCTAACCTTCATTTATTCCATTTAAATGTATAAAACTCATAAATTATGAGAAATAAGTCCAACAAACATGAAATTTTACATACAGTAATTAAAAAGTGTATGTGGTGTCTTGTAAAAATTTAAAGTTCAAAAGATATGTCTAACTATTTTTAGTATTGTAAACACCATTTTACACATTAAAATGTAATAAAAACACTAACAATCATATTTGATCAATATAAATTTCCATAAATCATAAAAATGACCTAAAATCATATTAGGATCAGAGTATATTGACATGCAAATAAGTTTTAGACTTTATCTCATAAAACACAAATTACTAGTTTTATTTAAGTTACATTAACTCGAAAAAACTATAAATCGATTATGCATGCAACAATCAATGTGACAACCCTCGCGAATGCGGAAATATAAAACAAACAAGCATGTGAATTATATAGCGGAAATATGAAGTTTTAAAAACTTTTATACATGCGAGGAAAGAATACGAGGAGTGTCAAATATTACAAACTAAAGTACGAATTATACTACATCAAGAGACGAAGTCTCTCCAAAATGTTAACAAGTAAAAGTGTTTAGCAAACAAGCTAAAATCAGCTAGAGGTGTTTTAATCCAGGGACAATGCCCGCTAGCTCACACCCGAACCCAAAATGTCAAGCAAAAAGCCAACCATGCAAGAAACCTGTTCATCCATGAAAAACATGAACGCCACAGTCAGTGGGGAGTAACTCCGGGTTCTCCCAGCCATATCACATCAAACGTACATAGAAGGAAATACCAAAGTAGAAGCATGCATATATAGATATACATGTGAGATACGATAAGAATAGATAGGCAATTCAATATATAATGATAAAAGCATATAGAATACAAATCCGAATCCATCATGTGATTCAAAGACTCGGGGAAGACACTCTTAGGCAACCGAATACGCTCACTAGGGCTTACATCTCACCGTTAGCGGTATAAGTTTGATAAGATGGAGACTCGACAAACAAACCATGCCAAGTCATGTGATTACCATGAATAAATTCATCATGTTATCATCCATTCAAATAACTCAATACATAGACGGTGCCCAA
Organism: Heliosperma pusillum; assembly: GCA_022085475.1. Taxonomy (NCBI): domain Eukaryota; kingdom Viridiplantae; phylum Streptophyta; class Magnoliopsida; order Caryophyllales; family Caryophyllaceae; genus Heliosperma; species Heliosperma pusillum. The sequence continues at coordinate 17,094 of JAIUZE010073399.1, read as the reverse complement.
TCATGCAATGACCATGAATAATATCATGAAATCACGCATTCAAGAACGACGACACAAAGACGACATCTCTCACGGTAAATGAAACGCACTAGCATCGTGTACATGGCAAGTATGATTAAAAGGCATCCACGAGATAAAGCATTTCCCTGAACGCATACACGATAAAGCATTTCGCGTATGTAGACTAATTTCCTCCTGGTAGCACAACGATATAAATATCCGGTCCTAGTCTAAATCTGGCCAGAATCTCGGAATAAACGTGTTCCGATTCGACATGCGATAAAGCGTTTCGCATCCAAGACTCGGTCTTACAAAGAAAACGCCGAGTACCCCAAATTCGGTAGATCAATTCACGAAAGAGGCGGAAAAGAGCTCAAGCCTCATAAAAAGCGGTACGCTACATGCAAATAACACCACCTCGCAAGTACACAACATTTGACGGCCGGGTCGATCAACGCATAGCGTTCAACTCCCAACAACGTCGTCGTATGCCCACTAAACACATGCAATTAAGCAGTAGGATACCTCTCCGTTCCGACATTCCAGCCTTACGAACGGGAAGGTAGCCAAGGGAATGAGAATACAAAGCACAAGACCAAATAGTGCTCAAACCGTCTCATTTGTAAAAACCGACTCAAAGTGGGAACATATCGAAAACCGTCACAAAACATGTGATACATGCGAAAGAGAGATCATATATCCAAAACATGAATATTATAAGACATTACGTAAAATTATACGGTAAACGGATCATGCGAACTATTATAAATTACGAGTTTTTGAAGTTGAAGGAAAAATATACAGCCGTGTTCCAGGCCGGGCAGGAGACCGGCGGCCGGTGGGCCGGCTCAGAACACAGGCCAAATCCCAAAAACAGAGGAAAGAGGTCTGGGCCGGTCAGTCGACCGGCGGCCGGTCGACCGGCACAGAGCCACGCATACAAAAATCCAACATCACTTACTGGTGTGTTCCAGCCGGTGGAGGGACCGGTGGCCGGTGGGCCGGCCTGGAGCACCTCATCATACAAAAACCAAGTTTCCCAAAAATGTTACTGATGTGTTCCCAGCCGGTGGTTAGACCGGCGGCCGGTCAGACCGGCGGCCGGTCGACCGGCTGGGAGCACCTCTTCACCCGTGAGCTTTGCTCACTTAACCAAATCAATCCAATTCTCATATATACTTCAAATAATCATCAACAATCATTATACATCATCAATATTCATCATATAACATCATTCATTAATCATAGCATGAATCCTAATCTTCCTAATCGTAATCTAATACGATTTTCTAGCATATAAACATGTAAAACACGTGAGTGATACCGAGTAACCCTTCACCGTTACCTTTGAGCGCCTCTACTAGTCGTCAAGCTCCTCCTCTATAAGGAAATAGTCTTTATCGGGATCTTGGAGGTCGCCACCTACAAATAGATCGTAAAAAGATGAATAAAGTTCATCTTGAGAAAGACGGAAAGCTTGAAAAGCGAGAAAGACGATGATTTTAATATCAATAAGGATAGAGGAAGGTTAGGGAAGAATAATAAGACAAACTTACGGAAATTCTATCAAGTAACGAAGAAGATACGCGAATTCCAAAATCGAATTCAAAGAGGGAAAGTTGATTTCTTAGAGAGGAAGAAAAGTGTGTTTGATTTTGTGTTGAATGAATATTAGGTTAAGGAGGGAGTAGTGTGAGTTGTGAAGGAAAAAGTCAAAGATGGTTTCAAAGTCAAGAAAGTCAAACCCGACTCAAAAGTCAAGAAAAGTCAAACTCGACTTAAGACAGGATTTTCATGGAATCTCGCAGAAATTCCAAATACGAACTCGGAAATTCTAAATTCGACTCGAAACTTAAAATTATAAATTAAAACTTAAAATTACTGAAAAGCTTTCGTAAAATATTTCTACTAGAAAAATATGGTACATTTCCGGGTGTTACAAAAGTTATCTATACATGTCTTAAAAAATTCAAATTATTAATATATTAAACGACATTTTAGTGTAAAATTCCACTATAAATGACTAAAGTTACACAAATAATAATTGAAGTTTTACTTGTAAAGGTTAAAGTGACTGTTAAAGTTACTTAAATTCAAATTTATAAAATCAAACTCATATTTTAGTTTGAAGTTTTACAAATAAGGGTTGAAGTTACACTCGTAAGGACTAAACTTATACTCATAAAAAGGTTAAAATTACATAAATTTGTCTTAAAGTTACATAAATTCAAATTTATATAATCAAAATCACATTTTAGTTTAAAGTTACATAAATAATGGTTGAAGTTACACTCTTAATGACTAAAGTTAGCCTAAAAAAAAGGCAAAAATCACGTAAACTTGTGGTAAAGTTACATAAATATAAATTTATATAGTCGAAATCACATTTTGCTTAAAGGTTACACAATAAAAGGTTGGAGTTACATTCTAAATGGATGAAATTATACTCATAAAAAGGCTAAAATCACATAAACCTCTCTTAAAGTTACATAAAAGATGGTGGAGTCATTATAACTTGACTATATATATATATACATATGTGTATATATATATATATATATATATATATATATATATATATATATATATAGGGTCAGGATCCGGTGAGAACCACTAAAATAATGAGAACCGTGAGAACTCTCACTAAATCTCTACCAAATCTTGTTTCGAAAGTTTTGATGGATCATTTACAATTAGTTTAGCTTATTCAAGCAAAATATTTGCAGTAAGTAAACAAAATTTATTGATTATATTAAAAAATATGTACTTAATGTGAATAAATTCAATTAGGCAAATTAAAACTACTCTAAATGCATCAAAACGAGCACTAGGTGCATGAAAATTGTTACATGCATGAAAACAATTACTATGTGCATGAAAATAACTAGCTCTAGATGCATGAAAATAAGAAGTAGGTGCATTAAAATTGTTAGATACATGAAACTGACTACTAGGTGCATTAAAAAGAGTAAAATCTATTTCGACTCGATTTCCGTCAGTAGCTTATAAATTTTCGGCCAAGAAATATGTCATCTAGCCATAATATTCAACGCCGAATCCAAATATTTTTTTAGTTTTAAAAAATAAATTTTGTAAGGCGGAGTTCTCACGGTTCTCATTATCTTAGTGGTTCTCACCGGATCCCAATTCTATATATATATATATATATAGGCAAGATCCGGTGAGTCCACCTAATTAATTGGGTCCGTGAGTCCAGGTAACAATATCACAGACTACACATTAAAATATCACGCATAAAACTTGAACACGTGGATCCTATTATTCACCCACACAAAACCAGTAAAAAAAAAATAGGCTTCTTACGCAAGTCATAGAACTTTCTCTCTCTACAATTTCAAAACAAACTCAACCGTCATATACTTTCACTCACTCTCTCTCTCTTTAAAATCGAACAAATCCACGCGAAATATCAACGATTCAACTCAACTTCGTCTGGAATTACACTTAATTTACCAATTTCAGTGTTGTTTTGGACAAAATCGTTGAGGTATTTTCTATTTTCCTTTTTTTCTGCTGTTTTTTTTATTTTAGTTGATTTTCGAGCACTATTATTGTGTAATTTGTTCGAAATCACTTGATGCATGTTGATCTTGTGCCACAATTGTTGTATAAGTAGTGAAAAAGTTAATTAATCGATAAATAGTAGAGAAAATTGACTTTCTAAATGTGTTAATTCATGTTCTTGCTTTGAAATTGAAATTATTTTAGTTAGCCATCATTATTTCGACATTTTGAAGTAAAATTAGGTTTAATTTTGTAAAAATAAGTTTTAGTTGCAGGAATTAGGTTTTTTAATTGTGTAATTCATGAAATTAGGGTTTACTAGTACGAAATTGATATTGTTTGAGAATGTAATTAATAAATTGAGAGTTAGTAATGTAGATCTTCATCTTGGCTGTAATATTGTTGTTGAAAGTGATATTCATGTTTAAGAGTCAAAAATAGTTTGATATTGTTGTTCGTTTGATGTTGTATTGAATTTGATATTGTACTACTGCAATAGTGTTACATTCATGTTCTTGTTTTCCAAAATATATTGTAGTTAAATGTAAGCGTGGATTCATTTGATATTTTTATATTTTGATACCGTGATATTGTTACTATAGTGTTATGATATTGTCATTCGTTTTGTGTGATATTGTTTTATACATGTTTTGATATTGTAATACTGTGAATATGAAATTGTAAAATGGTTATTTGTATATTGTAATTTAATCTTTGATATTTGGTGATATTAATGCAGTTATTAAGTAACATGAAGTTGACAATTAAAAATCCAAAGATGCCTCTAAAAAAAGGGGATGCGGCTGAAGAAACATTAGTCGTAATGCAGAAGAAACTTATCAGTAAACAAAACAAACCAAAGACGAAAAAGAGGCCGCTAGAAGAAAATGTTGACACTGAAGAAACATCACCGAAGAAGTTGAAGAGTTCTAATAAAAAGAAAAGTAATGGTGATGAGAATAAGAAATTGGCGACAATAAAACCAGTAGTAGATGACAAAATGGCAACAAATAAACTTCAGACGAAATGTCGACCAGGGCAGTTGGTGGAGTTGATTAATGGCCTCAGTAAAGAACAAAAAGAAGCTGTTAGGGAGATTGGATTTGGTGGTTTGCTGCAGTTAAAGGTGACAAAGTTACCACATGGCATCCTGCCTTGGATTTTAAAGGCATTTGACTACACATGCAATATGTTTAAGCTGAAGAAGACGGAGTTTATAATTACAAAAGATGATGTGCATGATATCTTTCTGCTACCTCGAGGAGGAAATCAGGTCGTGCTTGCGCAAACGGGTAACACCGTTTCTGTGACGGACAACAGACTGAAAAAGGAATGGAGGTTGCGGTTTGACTTGCAAAATAATTCAGATCCAATTACGGTGAAACGTGTCTTTGAAACATTGCGTGGGAGTAATGATTCTGGAGATGAATTCAAGAAACTGTTTGTTTTGTTCAGCGTGTCAGTTTTCCTGGCACCAACTTCTAATAAAACAATAGACTTGAAGTTGGTAAGAGCTGTCGCTAATGTTGAGAACATCCGGGCTTATGACTGGTGTGATTATATTTTCAGAGAGATGGTTAATAGTGTAAAGGTATTTAAACAGGGTGGAAAGTCAATTGTCAGCGGTTGTATATTGGTTGTAATGCTGGCGTATTTCCATCGCTTTAATTTCAAAGGAGATGTTATGGGACACACGTTACCTCTTATAAGCCACTGGGATGATGAGAAGTTGTCAAAAAGGGTGCAGGATGAAAAGAAGACAGGATCGTTGGGTAATGCGCCATTGTCGAAGATTGACTACCCAATCAGTCTACAACAACAAGGTCAGAAAAATAAACAAATTCTTTATTTTTAATGTACTTAAGTTTAAATAAGTTTTGAACAAGTACCAATATATCATATATTTTTCAGATAAACCAGAGGCGGTGAGAGGTACGCAAAATTCAGATAAGGGACTTGATGAAGTACTTGAAGAAGAAGTTGATGAAGAAGTTGATGAAGAATGTGAATCGAAAGAAGGGTACTTGATGGTAAAGCTGCCAAAAGGGGTTGAAAGCGATAAACAGATTAAAGCTCGATCGATTGATGTAAGCTCTCGTTACTTGTGGTTTTTCAGTTACAACAAATTTAAAATATGTGTCTCCTAGCTTGGTAAGATAATTTCTATTGTTATATAGGATGCTACTGCTTAAAGGTTGTTGTGATATTGTTTCTAAAGTAGTATGATATTGTTGTGTTTAAAGTGTGATATTCTATCTTTATGATATTGTTGTGATATTGATGTGATATTGTTGTGATATTTCTCTGATATTGTTGTGATATTGCTATGATACTGTTCTAATATAGCTATGATACTGTTCTAATATTGCTCTGATATTAATATGATATTGTTGTGATACTCAATAAAGCTTAATATATTTATCTTTGGATATGGCAGGGAGCTCATGAAATATATTTACGTATGAAGAGGGATAATGAGTTGTTCTTCTCAAGATACGTAAATAATATGAATAAGCTCGGTAAAATGAAACCAACAAAAAGAAATGATGAGCCAAGCACATCTGTACATGATGAAGCAACGGAAGTCAGCGCTGCTGAAGAAGTGGTTGTTAACAATGAGGAAAATCCATCGGCGAAGCAAGCTCCATCTCCTTCTCTGTCCCAAACACAACCTGCATTAAGAGATCCTGACTACCACACCTTTATTGATGGTTTGGTAGCTAGGTCGTATGAGAAGGAGAAAGCAAAAAGAGGGTTGCCTACGTTTGATATTTGGACTGATATGTTAAAAATTCAGTACAAAGAATTGAACAAAAAATATGGAGGATGTTTCGACAGAGATCTTTTGAGCGACGACGATTTGGAGTGCGCTGATGAAGAAAATGATGAGGAAGTTGATGTGACTAACTTGAACAGTGATGATGGCGGAGAAGCTGAAAAGCGGAATGATGAGGAGGAATGTTTTGATGATTTTGTGACAAATATAGTTTTAGGAGTTACTTCTAATATTGAGCACATGTTTGAAGATACAAATATTGTCAATCAAAAGGATGACATTGAATCAAATGTTCCAGATGAGGGAAATCAGAATAGGGATTTCGATGATGGTAAACCGGATGATGGTAACATTTCTGCACAGAGATGCATTAGTAAGTATTTATTGCACTCAAATGTAGTACCAGCTTCAGCAGGTATGGTACCCTATCATTTGAGGTGTACCTTGGACTGTGGTTTGCCGAACGAGGACTTGCAAATAGTCTCGGAATTTATGTTGAAAAATGAGCTTTTATATGCACCGGTCATGCAGCTTAGGAAGGAGGTGATGGATTATTGCTTCCTAAATGATTATTGGTGTGATAAGACGTAAGTTTATCTTATAGCTCTTTTTTTTATAAAAATGTGAATACATTAAATATTGCGCCCTATATTACTGTTGAAAAACTAATCTTATCATCTGCCAAAATGGTACTGTGACAACCCTCGCGAATGCGGAAATAATAAACAAACAAGCATGTGAATTATATTGCGGAAATAGGTACTTTTTTTTAAAAACTTTTATACATGCAAGTTAAATAAAACGAGGAGTGTCAAAATATTACAACTAAGTGCGGAAAATAACAAAGAGCCGGAGTCTCTCAAAATGTTAACAAAGAACAAGTGTTTAGCAAATAAGCTAAAATCGTCTAGAGGTAATCTTCCAGGGACAACGCCCGCTAGCTCACACCCGAACCCCAAAACATCATATCCAAAAAGGCATCCAAGCAAGCCACCTGTTCATTCATGAAAAACATGAACGCCACAGTCAGTGGGGAGTAACTCCGGGTTCTCCCAGCCATATCACATTAAACGTACCTATAAGGAAATACAAAAGTAGATCATGCATATATAGATATACATGTGAGGTACAATAAGAATAGATAGGCAATTCTATAGATAATGATAAGATCATGTGGAAATCAAATCCGAACCCATCATGTTATTCAAAGACTCGGGGAAGACACTCTTAGGCAATCGAATACGCTCACTAGGGCTTGCATCTCACCGTTAGCGGTATAAGATTGATAAGATTGAGACTCGACAGACAAACCAGTCAAGTCATGCGATGATTACACAATTCCAACATATTATCATCCATTCACGAACCAAGCCAATGACGGTGTCCAATCATGCAATGACCATGAACAATATCATGAAATCACGCATTCAAAGACGACTCAAGACGACTCTCTCACGGTAAATGAAACGCACTAGCATCGTGTACATGGCAAGTATGATTAATAGGCATCCACGGGATCACATTTCCCTGAACTCATACGCGATGCTTACATTTCGCCTATGTAGACACATTTCCTCCTGGTAGGAACGATAAGGCTCCTAATCTAAACCTGGCCAGATTCTCGGAATCACATGTTCCGATTCGATATGCGATCACGTTTCGCACCCAAGACTCGGTCTTACAAAGAAAACGCCGAGTACCCACATTCTCGGTAGATCAATTCACGAAAGAGGCTGAAAACGAGCTCAAGCCTCATAACATGCGGTACGCTACATGCAAATAACACCACCTCGCAAGTACACAACATTTGACGGCCGGGTCGATCAACGCAATGCGTTCAACTCCCAACAACGTCGTCGTATGCCCACTACACATGCAATTAAGCAGTAGGATACCTCTCCGTTCCGACATTCCAGCCTTACGAACGGAAAGGTAGCCAAGGGAATGAGAATACAAAGCACAAGACAAAATAGTGCTCAAACCGACTCATTTGTAAAAACCGACTCAAGGTGGGAACATATCGAAAACCGTCACAAAACATGTGATACATGCGAATGAAATATCATATATCCAAAACATGAATATTATAAGACTCTACGTAAAATTATACCATAAACCGATCATGCGAACTATTATAAATCACGAGTTTTAGAATTTAAAAGAAAAGAACACAGCCGTGTTCTAGGCCGGTCACTGGACCGGCGGCCGGTGGGCCGGCTCAGAGCACAAGGAAAAAACCAAAAATCATAGAAAACAAGGTAATGTGTTCCAGGCCGGTCAAGAGGGAGGCGGCCGGTACCCCGGCTCAGAGCACAACACTAACAAACACAAAAATCACAAGTTTGGAAACTATCAAAACAAGGTTCTACTTCAAATGGTCATAACTAGAGTTCTAGATATGGAAATTCATAAATTCCAAGTCGAGGTGATAGCTTATCCTCTTACGGTTCCAACGAGTGGTCACAAGCCCAAAACAAGCAAGTAACGAAGGAGTTATGATCATTCTACGAAACAGGGTCGGTGCAGGAAATTCCTAGCCGGGCACTAGACCGGCTGCCGGTCCTTCGGCCAGGAATACAATTCCACCCGAGAACAACAAGCACCAATTCTATCATTTTCAATTCTCCTAATTCACTTCTAATAATTACCAATAATCAATATTCATCATCAACAATCAACAAATAACAACAATCATAAATCATAACATGATTCCTAAGCTTCTAATCGTATTCTAAATACGATTTCTAACATATAAAGCATGCAAAACACGTAAATGATACCGAGTAACCCTTCACCGTTACCTTTACGCGTCTTTAAACGGTTACTAAGCTTTCCTAGTCTCCACCTACAAACAATTAGATAATAAAAGAGAATATCATCCACCTTGAGAAAGACGGATAATTTAAAAAGCGAGAAAGACGGTAATTTTATTACCAATACGGATAGAGGAAGGTAAGAGGGGAAGAATAAGACGAACTTACGTGAATTCCGTCAAAGAACGAATGAGATACGGTGATTCCAAGATCGAAAATCAAAGAGGGAGGCAAAAGTTGAGCTTTCTTAAAGAGGAAGAAAAGTTATGTTTGATTTGTGTTGAATGAAATATTAGGTTAAGGGAGGGAGTAGTGTGAGTTATGAAGGAAAAAGTCAAAGACGGTTTCCAAAGTCAAGAAAGTCAAACTCGACTTCAAAATTCAAGAAAAGTCAATGACGACTTAAAATTCAAGAAAAGTCAAAGACGACTTCAAATTCAAGAAAAGTCAAACTCGACTCAAAATTCCGAAAAGTCAACGACTTAGACCGATTTTCATGAAATCTCACAGAAATTCCAAATACGAACTCGGAAATTCAAAATTCGACTCGGAACATAAAATTATAAATTAAAACTTAAATTTGCTGAAAAGATTTCGTAAAATATTTCTACTAGAAAAATAGGGTACATTTCCGGGTGTTACAAGACTTCCTCCTCTATACATTCCTCACAGTGTGCATGGTAACGTTCCACCTTTTGTGGGACAACCAGAAGTCAGTCCCAAGCCGGTTCTTACCGAAGCTGAAAAGCGACTCCAATACTTGGAGGAGAAACTAATGTATCTCAAAGGAGATGACATTTATAGGGAGAATAATCGCGAGTATGAAGCTGTGAACGCATAATTGCCAACCAACTTCAACATGACTGACATCCCAAAGTTCAAGGGGCATGAGAACCCTTTGGATCACATTCAAGTCAATAAGCGCACTCTAGGGGTTCTTACCCAAAATGAGAAAGAATGATTCACCGACTTCCTAAATAAGCGATGAAAAACTAGCACACAACTTGTTGGACGTCCAAATAAAGCTACTCTTGTAGAGAAATTCGTGGACATCGTGAGACCCGTTTATGCAAACCATCTGAGATACCAAAACATAAGGTCTTCCAAAGACTTAATTGTGCTGGGAACAAGAAGTTAAGACGATATCCTAAAAGGAATCTTATCCAAAACATTAGGTCGTGGGTATCAAGGCTCAATGAGTTGTTCTTATAGCTCCACCAACAAACCCGATGAGGTCAAGTCTGTCGAACCATCCAGGAAGAGCAACCCTCAAAGGAAATTCACAACCTTGGTGACACATATTCCAATGCCTTAGAAAGATTGATACAACAAGGCAAAATTCGACCTATAGGACCTACACCTGACCCGAAAAAGAAAGGTATGCTATGGGGTGGAGACGCTTACTGCGAATATCATAGAGGAAAAGGACACGATATAGAGCAATGCTACAAGTTGAAACATGTCACACAAGATATGATTGAGGACGGTCGTCTACCCATCCCTAATGGGAGCAAGGCTAACTACCCGCTTGAAGTTCTAACAATTACAGATGAAGAATCCACCTTGGATTGTTCACACCTCATTTCCCCAGTCGAAGAAGAAATCCATATGTTGGAAAGTGAAAAAGAGATGTTCAAGAAAGAACCAGAAGACAATAAATTCAGATCAGAATCGGAGTCCAAGTCAGAGTCTGAGTTTGAAGAGTCTAGAGGGTCTTCTCCTGCTATCACCCCATCCCTCTATTTCTCCTAGCTCAGTGTCAAATAGTAACATAGCTTGCGGGTATGTCCCAGCAGGCGTTTGTGTTCAATATTTTAACATTTATTAATAAATAGGATCATCGCAGTCCTCTTTGAGTTACAAAACGAGCACGTGTACTTTTTGCTAGTCACTTGTTCTACTTTTTTACCCTTAACTAGTGGAATGGACTTGAAATACTTTAGGTCATATCTCTTTAGTGTAGATCACTCGACCTCTTAGAATAAGCCTGAACGAGGGCGTACATTTACCACCTTGTCCATATTTTGTGGTGTAAAAAGTCCTTGATCGCCGTTTCTCTAGGTGACCTTTAGGTTTGGAGACCCCATCTTTCTACCCGATTCGTCAAATCCTATATGACTACCAGAAATTGCATCCTATGCCAAACATTTTGATACCCCCACCGGAGGATTGAAACATTTCTTTAGTTCAATCGTGCCTAAACTCTCACAAATTCAAACAAAAACCAAAAAAACTCCCAACAATCCCAAAGCAGACGTCTCAAAGATTCAAAAATTCACGAGACAAGACAAACAAAAGTCGAATAAATCAAAACCCAATAAAAAAAAAAGAGAGAAGAAAAATTCCAATAAAACAAATCCGAATAAAAAAGAAATCCAGTCAATCCGACAAAGTGTCAAAAAACCAAAAAGTCTCTCCAGTAAAAAAACCACAAACAAAAAAAAACCTCTCAAGTAGTCATCTTTTCACAAATTTCAGACGAATCGACTCACAGTTACATTGTCTCCATGCCTATCGGGATGATCCTTTCATTCATCTAGGTGAGTGAGAGAGATAACACGTGTACGTTTTGGCAGGCTCACAAACTATTGGATCATTTGCCACTCTAGTGAAACTATTTACCCAACAGTTTGCCAGCAGCAGGAAACCGGAAAAGCATATTAGCGACCTGTGCAGAATAACTTTGAAGTTTGACGAGTCCACTCGAGACTACCTGAACAAGTTTAATAAAGAAAAGGTGTCAATCCCAAAATGCGACATCGCCACAACGATTGAAGCATTCCGCCATGGACTTCACCAGGATTCAGATCTATACATGGACCTGACCAAGTACCCTTGTACTACCTTTGAAGATGTGCAATCTAAGCCTATGGCAGCAATCCGACTGGAGGAAGATTCAGAATCAAGAAGGACCACCTATGATACCGATAGAAGTACCACGAAAATAGTGGCTGACAAGAGAGGCGAAAGATCAAAGCCATACAGTAGGCATACTGTCAATAAAGTTTCAGAAGGGACGAACCAGAGGGATAACCCAAATCTACCTCTAGAGATCGTCGAGTATGGGTTCTCTACAAGCATGTTAGGCGTGCTCAAAGCCCTGAAGGAACTAGGAAGAAAAGTAAGGTGGCCCAGGAAATCAACAGGAGGCAAAGGTTCTGACAAGAGGGACCAGAGCAGGAAATATGACTTCCATGATGACGTCGGCCACAATACTGAAGATTGCGTAGCACTACGCAAGGAGGTCAAACATCTCTACGGAGCAGGGTACCTCGACAACCTCATTTCTAAAGGGAGCAAGTCTGGTAAAGTAAACGCTACAGATCAGGTGATACCTTCTCCACCCCCTCTCTTTAGTAGAATTGTCAATGTCATCACATGTGGATGTAAGCTGTGTGAGTTGACCTACTCAGCATCCAAGAGACACGCCACAAAGACAAAGGGAGACAAACCTATGCCCTCCTGCAGAGTAAGCAGACTATATTTGTCTACCGGCAGTCTCCTTCGATGAGACAGACGCACATGGTGTAGAGGAACAACATCACGATACACTAGTCATCTCCCTATAAATAGGGAATTGCCTGAGTACCTTCAAGAATATGGGACTTGATGAGAAGGATCTAGCCAGCAGACATGTCCCTCTAGTAGGATTCAGTGGTGAAACCACGAGATCGCTAGAGAAAATAGTTATTCCTACTTTTGCTAGTGGAATTAATAGACAAATAAGATATTTGGTTATCGATGGTCTATCTACTTATAATGTTATCCTTGGCAGGCCCTGGATTCATGAAATGAAAGCCATCCCCTCAACTAATCTCTAATACCTAAAGTTCCCAACCCTTTGAGAGGTAATAGAGATGCGAGGAGATCAAGAGGAGGCCAGAGGTTGCTACAAGGATTCACTAAAGTCGACCGCCACCCCTCCAGCATAGCAATTACAGAGCCAACATGTCTATGAAAAGTATGTGGAACAACCACAAGAGGAGGAACTTGATCAACTCATCTTGGACATGATGCATCCAGAACCGACCATGTTCGTAGGATCAGATTATACCGGGCAAATTCGCCAAGAGCTACTCCAGCTACTTAGGAGGAACGCAAAACGCTTCGCCTGGTCACAGGAAGACATGGTGGGCATAGACCCTAGTGTAATAACCCATCGTCTGAATGTTAACCCAAGCTACAGCCTCGTACAAGAACGGAGAATAAAGTTTGTCCTAGAGAGGAACCAAATCATCAACAAATAAGTGGATAACCTGCTAGCAGCAGACAAGATCCGGGAGGTCAAGTACCCAAAATGGTTGTCTAACGTAGTGGTGGTCCCAAAGAAGAACAATAAGTGGAGAGTGTGTGTGGACTTCACATACCTAAACAAGACGTATCCAAAAGACCCATTCCCCCTGCCACACATTGACGATATGGTCGACGCCACTGCAGGTCATGAAATGCTAACCTTCCTAGATGCCTAGAGTAGGTACAACCAGATAAAGATGCACCCTGCATACCAGGAGAAAACAGCGTTCCAGTTAGAGCGGGGCCTGTATTACTACAATGTGATGGCCTTTGGATTGAAAAATGCAGGGTCTACCTACCAGAGGCTCGTAAACAAGATGTTCAAGAAACAGATAAGGAGTACCATGGAGGTCTACATCGATGATATGGTAGTAAAATCAAGGAAGGGTGTGGACCACATAAAACACCTGGAGGAAACATTCAGTACATTCAAGAAGTACAAATGAAGCTGAAACCCCTGAAGTGCACCTTTGGAGTATCATCACGGAAATTCTTGGGACATCTAGTGGCCCAGAGAGGGATAGAGGCCAGCACTGAACAAAATCGAGCGGTACTAAAACTGGAGTCCCCCTAAAAGCCAAAGGACGTGCAAAAATTAACAGGGAGAGTAGGTGCACTGAAACGATTCATTTCGCGATCTTTAGACAAGTGTAGGCTCTTCTACGACATTTTCAGGAAGAACCAAATATTTGAATGGACAGAGAAGCATGAAGAAGCGTTTCAGGATCTGAAGCACTACCTCAGCAACCCACCTTTCCTCTCGAAACCAGAGCCTAAGGAGCGGCTCTACCTTTACCTATCAGTATCATATGCAACACTGAGCGCGGTACTGGTACGAGAGCAAGAAGGAGCACAATACCTAGTATACTACGTTAGTAAGTCTCTTCTACCTGCAGAGCCCAGGTACACATCACTCGAAAAACTTGTATTAGCACTGGTAGTTGCATTTTATAAACTGCGCCCCTACTTTGAAACGCCCCCCATCTCCGTAGTGAATAGCCATCCCCTGAAGGCGGTATTAAGAAAACCTGAACTGTCAAGTAGAATGGCCAAGTGGTCTATCCACTTCAGCGGCCTTGACCTTAAGTTTGAGTCGCGGAATTCTGTTAAGTCGCAAGTTCTAGCAAACTTTGTATCAGACTTTAGCCCAAACCTACAAGTACAAGCGGATCAGGAAGTACTGACCCTAAAGGGGGCAGAGAAAATTCTACAGTGGCTACTGGACATAGACGATGCCTAAAATATAAGAGGCACAGGAGTATAGATAGTATTGAGGTCTCCTTAAATGGATCTGATAGTACATGCTGTATGATGTGACTTCGGGGCCACCAAAAACGAAGTCGAGTATGAGGCCTTGATACTGGGACTACAGCAGGCACTAGACCTGGGGGTACAGAATATCTCAGTCTGTAGTGATTCGCAGTTTTATTGTGAACCATATGAACGATGAATACACCGCCAGAGATTCTAAGATGTCTACCTACCTGAGGGTGGCCAAAGAGTTGGCGCTCAAGTTCCATTTGTTCTTAATAAGGCAGATCCCCAGGGACCAGAACGCACACGCAGACGCCTTAGTAACCCTGGGGGAATCATTCAAGCCAGGGGCTGTCTCTATCATACCCATCGTGCACTTAATGAAACCGGCTATATGCAAAGAAGACCAGGAGAACTACGAGAAACCAAAAGTTCGCTCCCAGTGGTTACAGGAAGCAGGAGTACTGAGCACTAGAGAACCTGTGGAAGAGGTACAACCAGACTGGAGAAAACAGTACCACGACTGGCTACAATATGACATCCTTCCTACGGATAAGAAGGAGGTAAGAAGTTTTAGAGTTAGTGTCTCTCGTGTTTTACTAATTTATGGTATCTTGTTCAGGAAATACCTAGCAGGGTCCTACTTACGATGCCTTGGAAAGGAAGAGGTTGAAGCTGTATTCCATGACCTCCACAGTGGAGAATGTGAAAAGCATGCAGGGGGCAGGAACCTCTCAAACAGAGCACTGCGATAAGGGTATTTATGCCCCACAATGCGCAAAGACGCCATGGAGTACGCCAAGAAATGCGATGCATGCCAGAGACACGCTGTTGACCATATAGTTAAATGATTGGTTTTGATATTGACTTATTTAATTCTATAAAGGTATATGTTTGTGCTTGTAATTGGTTTGTTTAGTCTTTGTTAGATTAAGCATGGTTAAGCACGGTTGGCATTTAAAGTTGGCATTTGAAGTTATAGCTTGTTTAGCTATAACCTTGATGATTTGTGAAGCAAAGGTACTGCAAGGTTATAGGTGTTTGACCCATAACTTTGGCAAGCTAAATATCAAAGGTAAAGATTCTATAGAAGATTGCAGAGCTTAAAATAAAGAGCTCAAGATTCGAATGAAGTGATGATCGACATACTGAAGATCTCCATGAAGATTTGTAGTATAGATCATCGTCCAATAACGGTATCTTTCACGAGTAATTTTGGGAAGTAGAGTTATAGTTGTTTTAACTATAACCTTACTTGCCAAACTCAAGGTTATAAGTGGTTCTACTATAACCTTGGAGCTGTGAAAATTGGTGCGACTGTTTTAATCTTTTAAAGCTGTTTTGAATAAAGATTTTAATAATATTTTAAAAAGAAAAGTATTTATATTAGATTGTAGTTTACATTTACTTAGTTTGAATATCATTGAGAATTCTCTATTGATTTGTAAAACAACTTATGAGTTGTCATGATATCTAGAGCTTCATATATGTTCAAACTTAAACCCTAAGTTTATTCTATTTAAAATCGTGATAAACTATAGTTTATTCTTGTGATTAAGGCTTATGGGCCGTGATACTCAAGATAAGTCTATATGTTTTACCAGGGTTTAAATAGGATACTAACCAATATGTTTCTTGTTACACAAGGGAGGTATATCGTAATTAGGGTTTGTAAATTTAACCTAAAACCTTTCTTACTCTCTAAAATAGGTCACGGCTACTAGGGCTTATTCTAAATAACCTAGTTGGCTCTTCTACTATAAATACCTTTGTGTTGGACCAATTTCATAGTTTTGATAATGACATATGTTTACGTAATAATGTGTTTTACTCGATATATCATATGCGTGTAATTGTGTGCTTTAGTCTTATTATAGCTAGCAACAATTATGAGAAGAAAGATCAAAGTTAGGCATAACTTTGATAAAGTCTGTGAGACAAAGTTATACCAACTTCAGGAATAACTTTGGAAGTAAACTTGGAAGTTATAGCTAACCAGGCATAACTTTAAGGAAAATCGCTTCAAACAAGATCTACATAAATCTACACAAGACTAGAGATGGAGGGTCTTTGTGATCAAGATGAAGAGATGATTCGTATACTGAAGATCTTTGTGAAGATTAGATAGTATAGGTCGTCATTCGGTAACTATTCCATTCGAGAGATTTTATGTTCAAAGGTTATAGCTTTAGTCTATGACTTTGGATGATAAAATATTGATGCATGATTTTGGAAATAAAATGTTTTGAAATGTTTTAAAAAGTGAAAGAGTATTTTTATATTTATCAAAAGTTTTAATAGAGAATATATTTATGAGATTCTATTGGTTAGTAATACAACTTATGGGTTGTCATGCTACCTAGGGTTTCTAATATATTCTATCTCAATTTGTTGTTAACCTAATTAGTCCACCTAGGGTTGAGCCATCTAGGG
>JAIUZE010073398.1:0-27518 GCA_022085475.1 Heliosperma pusillum | reverse complement strand
AGTCACGGGAAAAACTTCCTATCAATGTGACTAATTGAGATAATCACATCAAATATCATATAGCCTCATATCTACTAAGGCTTATTTCATTCATTCATTAAATAAAAACCTTACTTGAAGACAAATCCCCGACCCGAGTCCCGCGATGGGTCATCAGTCAAAACGGGGCTGACTAGATCTTAGTTTGACCAAACCCGTTTGGTCAAATCGGCTAGAAACAGAGTCTTAGCCATTTAGGCTTGAACATAAGAACATCATATTCATTTCATGCTATTTTATTCTAATTTCTAACATGTGAATTATTAATTCTTACGAAACCCGCTTGACTTAAGGGATATCAAATTAAACTACAATCTCATACTATAATTTCTAACATGTGAGAAATAATAACATTATGAAAAACCGTTTAATTAAATAATTTACTTATTAAAATTTCCCACCTGCTAAATATTACTAAACATGATATAATAATAACACTAAACTCAAAAACCGTCACAAGCCCATAGGTGGGCTCACGGGTCAGCCAAGACCGGATCGGGCCGAGACTGAACCGGGTCTAAACCGGGCCCACGGGCTGGTTTGGGCCTGTTTTGGTCAACATTTCTAAAAATCGTTTCTTAATATTTCCCGCATGCTTAACATATTTAAAACCCGTCAAAACAATAACAAAACAATCAATTATCGACACAAGCCCAAAGGGCCAATAACGGGCCAACCCAGACCGGCCTGGATCGGGCCTGAACCGGGCTGAACCGGGCCTGAACCGGCCACCATACACGGCCACCATACACGGCCACCACCAACAACAATCCCTAATTTATTTCTAACATGTTTTAATTAACAACCATCCATTTTAACAACCAATTCAACCATCATTCATACTAAAACTATGATTATGAACAAATCATCCAACATGTCAAAAACATTAAACATGTTAAAAACTCATAAAACTTCATAATAATAACAACCTAGCATGTTACTACTTAAAGCCGTAAATAACAAAACATAAGTAAAAGTATGTGACATTAATTCGTCGAGTAACTCGGTAATCGTTACCTTAGCTAGCACAAAATCAATTAGCACCAAAATAAGACCTAAGAACCCGTCTACTAATCTTCTTCTAAAATATACGAGTCAACAAACTCGTCTTCATAATCTTCTCCTATAAGAAATGACAAAAATAACATTATTAGTATTAAAACTTGATTTCAACAATTAAAGTGTTGAAAACGATTTTGTCGGAATTGAAAATAAAACGTACTCGGAGATGAAGAGCGGAGAGGAGACTTTAGAAATATAATTTAGGACGGATTTGACCAAGTAACGAAGGTTTTGTGACAATTTTGCTCAAGAACGATCAAGAACGAGCAAGAACACGAAGAACGATTTTGATTATATTAAAGAAGGTATTAAGTAGATATTAAGTTGATTTAATGTAAAATGAAAAGATAAGTAGTGAGTAAGAGGGGAGTTCGGCCGTGTAATATAGAGGATTTACGGGAGTCGGGTTTTGAACTTGTTGTTACGGGATTGACTCGGGTTTTATAAATATATTATGGTAAATATTTAGATATTATTAGATTTTATGTTTGTTTAATCAAATATCTAGATATTATTAGATATTATGTTAGTTTAATCAAAAGAAAGGAAAATATCTAATCCTAAGAGAACAAGAGGAAGTAGGCGTGTGGAGTAAGGAGAAATCGGGTCTGTTTTTAAGCGATTTGTTGCGTAATTTAAACTGACAGATTGATAAAGCTACAAATATCTTAGATATTTGTATTAGTTTAATAATAAGTAATCAAAAGATCTCAAATGAGGGGAAAGGGGTGATTTGGGCGTGTGGTCCACGTAGGAGTCGGTTTCGGGTTTGTTTCGGGACTTAAGTTGACTCGGGAATAGTTAAATGAAGTTCGGGTTTAAACCGTAAAACCTACTCTTTAATTCCCAATAAATTCAAAATAATTATATTAAATTATCATAAATTCAAATAAATCGTAATAAATTAAAATAAATTAAATTTATTACTTTTCAAATATAATTTCGGTCTTTCAAAGTTACGGGTTGTTACAAAGTCGCTCTTGAGTCTAAAGTTATAGGTAATGAAGCTATAACGTCAGAGTTAAAACTCAACATTAAACATCTTTAGGCCAAGGTTATAGCTAATGAAGCCATAACCTTAGAGTTGAGGAAAGTTAACGAACTTCTAAAATCTGAGATAAAAGCTAAAGATGCTATAATCTCATAACAAAAGAAGAAAATTGACTCTTCCTCCAAGCTATTAAAAGAATCTAAAGCTCAAATATGGGATATTAAGAAACAACACTCATATATAGTTTTGATTCTTAATAAACGCTTTCAAGACTTTCGTGACAATCTTAAGGAAAGTAGTTCCTCCAAAAATCTAGAGGCTGGCCATTCTGAATGTAAAAAAGAAATCAAGTCTCTAAAAGAACTATTATTGCATGCTAGGAAAGTCCATGACAAATGGGAAGGTAGTACCACCGTTTTAAATTCCTTAACCGAACAATCTAACAATAACATGAAGATGGGGATAGGTCACGAATGTTATGGACGTAGGGACCACTCTAAATGCAAATCAACTCCTTCTAAACGTGATTTCAGAAAAAGAAAATATGTTAATTTACTTGAGTATCTTATTTTCAATTATTGTGGTCATACGGGTCATCTCCTAGAAAATTGTGACAACGACACAAAGGAACTAAAAATAAATATAAATTTTATCATAGCCTCTAACACACAAGAGGAAGAAGACATGTGTTCTAATCCAGAACCATCCGAAGAAGAAGTCAGAAATAATGAACACCGTTGGTTCTATAACATGAGTTTTGACTATACTAAGAAACCAAATTTGCCTAAGCAATAGCCAAAAACTCATCGGCGACATGCTAAAGAACCTAGACAACATCAAAGACCTAGATCACCTCCAAAACCCAAACCTAAGCAAAGGGTTGTTAGACAAGTTTGGGTACGAAAAGATATGATATATAGAGTAACTAACAATAAAGGACCCAAACTTAATTGGGTACCTAAGAGTTGCATCTAAAATTTTTTTTAGGTAATCGTGAAAGAAACAACCATTGGTACCTTGATAGTGGCTACTCAAGGCACATGACTGGAAATAAAAAAAAATTTCTTTCACTAAAACCCCTTGATGGAGGTAAGGTCACTTTCGGAGACAATAAGAAAGGAAAAGTCATCCGTGTTGGTAAGATTGATATATCTTCCTCTCACTCAATTAGTGATGTGTATTTAGTTGATGGCCTCAAGCATAATCTACTAAGTATATCTCAATTATGCGATAAAGGAAAAAAGGTTGTCTTTCATTTAGATATTTGTCGCATTATAATTGAAGGTACTAGTAGAGTGATACTTGAAGGTCATCGCAAAAGGAATGTTTATATGATTGATTTGAATGCTATTCCTACAAACTCTTTTACCTGCATGAAAGTAACTTTAAATGATATGTGCTTATGGCACAAAAAATTTGGTCACATAAGCTCTCCTATTAAGAATAAGCTTAAAAGATGGGACTTGGTTGAAGATTTTGCCCAAAATCAAGTCTGACCAAGAAAAGATGTGTGACACTTGTGCCAGATGCAGGCATGTGAGGTCATCTTTCAAACCTAAAAGAGTAGTAAGCACGAATCATGCCTTACAACTTGTGCATATGGATCTTTGTGGTCCAATGAAGGTAAGAAGTAGAGGAGGATCCAGGTATATCTTTGTTCTAGTTGATGATTACTCAAGGTATGTTTGGCCTATATTCTTACACTCAAAAGATGAGACTTTTGATGAGTTTGTTTGTCTTATGAAACTCGTCCAAAACAAATATAAGTCTAATCTTGTTTTTATTCGTACGGATCATGGCACCAAATTTGGCAATCATTCTTTCATAGAATATTATAAGGCAAATGGTGTAGGGCATAACTTCTCTGCACCACGAATCCCATAGCAAAACGGTGTAGTTGAACGTATGAATACAACCTTAGAGAATATGGCTCGAACAATGCTTTTGTGTAGTGTTCTTCCTCGTAACTTTTGAGCTGAGGCCATTAGCACTTCTTGCTACATTCATAATCGTGCTATGGTTAGACCTATTTTAAAGAAAGTCCCTTATGAACTTTTTAGAGGTCGAAAACCTAATATATCCCATTTGCGATGCTTTGGGAGTAAATGCTTTGTTCTTAACAATGACAAGAATAGGTTAAGTAAATTTGACCCTGGGAGTGACGAGGCAATTTTTAATGGTTATTCTGATCATACAAAGACATTTAAGTCTTTAACAAACGAACTTTATGCATTGAAGAAAGTCCAGATACATGTTATATTTGATGAGAATGATTTGTTTAATAAGCCTATACAGGATGATGAGGAATATGTAAATGAACCTGACTTACAACTAAAAAAGAATGATCCTCCAGAATTGGATGAGGAAGAAAAGGAAGTCGAAGGTACAACTGATGAGATTGAGATTGTTTCAAGTGATAAAGGAAAGAGAGCTGGGGTTATAGTTGATGATACTATAACTTCCTCTCAAAATAAGGAAATGAATACTAAGGATATGACTGATGGTGCTATAACCTTAAATTCAGGCCATAGTAGTGAATCCTGGGTTATACCTAACTCAACTACAACCCCAGGATTAGATTCAGGAGGAACTATACTTAATTCTGAGCCATTTGAAGCCCCCACCTCAAACTCAAATGAAGAAGTGCCTGAGACATCAAAGAAATGGAAATATAAAGACTCTCATCCAACGGACTCGATCATTGGTAATCTAAGAAAATGTGTTCAAACACGTAAATCGTTGAACAACTTTTGTTCCTTTTTTTTTCCTTCCTTTCTACCATTGAACCAAAGAACATCAAGAAAGCCCTCAGTGAACCAGACTGGATCGTTGACATGCAAGAAGAATTATAACAATTTGAGAGGAACAAAGTTTGGCAGTTAGTTCCTAGACCAAAGGAACGATCAGTTATTGGCACTAGATGAGTGTTCAAAAATACGCTGGATAATACCATGTTTTTAAACTATAAAAAGCGTTATATGGTTTGAAACAAGCACCAAGGGCTTGGTGCTATAGATTGTCAACATTTTTATTTTAAGCAATTTTAAAAGAGGATCTGTCGATAAAACCTTATTCCTGAAATCCGAGGGGTCAGATATATTTGTTGTCCAAATTTACGTAGATGATATTATTTTTGGTTTAACTAATAATAAACTCTGTGTAATACCCGTAAAATCATCAAATAAAATAAAAAGGGAAATTTAAAGATAATAATAATAAAGTATTATAAAGAATAAAATAATAAGAACTAAAATGGGAAATTAGTAGCGGTACAACTGTCACGTAACCTAAAATTTAATCCGACTTTGAGACGATAATCTAATAACGCTATCATCGTCAAACGGTAAAAGAATTTATAATAAAACATATTCCTTAAATTTATTTTAATAAGAGAGAGCATTATATATATATATATATATATATATACATTTAACCCTAGTGTCGATATTAGGAGTCTCAAAATATATCGTCACGCTTCGTTTTCCGTGTCGCGGAAACCCGACTCAACACTAAATAAATTCCTAACCCATCTAGTCTAGATACCTAATAACCACCCTATAGCCACCCTACATGCCAAGGAGCCAATGCATGTTGAAGCATGTCCTCTTTTGTCTACTTGGGAGCCGTCTATCCCCTTCCCCATACCCTTCTTTTTGTCTTTCCAAAACCTCCACTCCAACACTCAATAAACCCTATAACTCAAGCTCCCACCAGAATTATTAGCTCACTCAAACACTATCAACACAAAAAAAACGTAGAGAGATAGAGAGATAAAAAACCAAAAAAAAAAGGAAGAAGAAGAAGAAGAAGAAGGAGAAAGCTAGGAGGAGGATCTTGTCTATACACCAAGATCTTCACCTTGTAAGGACTAAAATACTAAACTCTTAGCATTTTATTCTCATTCAACACTTAATCTTGAGTAAAATAAAACCCTTAAACGAACTATAAGAGTCTTCATACATGCATGCAAGAACCTATACACCTAACAATCATCAAAGTGTCAAATCCGGAGGTTGATAACTAACAGAATAAAACTCAGACTTAGACTTGTGTTATTGCTATGAAAGAAATACGTGTTGTAGGGCTTCATGTCTATATTAAGTGTACAAAATTTTGTCTTAATCCCTAGAGTCGTTTGAAAATGAAAAATCATACAAAAAGAACATGATTCTGGACAATCGAATCTGCTAGTCCCAATGTTTGTGTCTTAAAAAGTAACTTAAAGGATTAATGAGGACAAACCCTTTTACCACAATGAACTTCAATTACTATAGAGTATATTAGGCCTTGGAATCAACTAATTTGAATTTATAATCTTTGTAATCTACTTAAAAACATTTTGTGACTCATATTCTGACCACTAGTTAACGATCCGACCAATAGTACATCTTAAACCTATTTTTGGCTAACATTGTATAAACATAAAAGTTGGTAGACTACATAATAGACCAATTGGAGTTATTTTCGTCCAAGAATATTAAGTATTTCATTTTATATGGTTTTTGCAACACAAAATGACAATCTGGAAACCTGATAAAATATTGTTCTTTAGATCGATAGTTGAGAATCTACCATTTTCGAATAGACCACTAATAAATAAAGTTATACTAAAGATAAATTCTTGATATTTGACTATGATAAACTTTAATGAAAGACATGCATGTTGGCCTTTTGTAAACCGATATTTCGACTATTTATACACCCGAACCAGCCCAAAACTTTCTGTGACTCGGAAACCGTCATGTTTTACTAAACAGAAATTTCATAGGCCTTAGAGTCGTTTTTGGACTATTAGTATTTGACACTTAAAGTTGTAGGACATCTTAAAAAATCCAACCTAACTGGTCTTACCCCCAAAAAGATAAGTAACGAAGGAGTTATGACGTTTTGAAGTCACTATTCAGAATCTATAAAACCGTAAAGTATGTATAAGACAATAAACTTGTATAAACCAAGTGTATAAGCTATAACTTGTTAAACTAAAAGCACCAACTTGATAAAATACTCTTAAATATTCTGACCATGAACTTAGTTTGCTTTCTTAAGAATAAAACTCGGAACAAAACGTTCAAAATGGAAACATACCAAAAACCGAGTAAAATACATAAAACCATTTGAACTAGTTAAGGACCGACTTGAATAATTTAGTAACGAGTACTTTATGTATATTGTAGACTTGGATTTGTAGAAGAAGCACTTTAAACTTCTAGACCAGCTCATAAGGTAAGGGAAACGCTTGTCCATACACTTTTCTTGAACTATTGAGTATTGTTTCAAATGTTATATTGTGTATAATGTTTATAATGGTTGTTATTATAAGTTTGGATTATTGTGATGAAATATTGAAAAATAATTGATGTTATTCCGTCCTTTGAAGTGTTGAAATATAATAAAGGACTCATAACTTTTAAGAGTTTGAAAACCAAAACCGTTTGATCTTTTGTACAAATTATGGAGATGGTTAATCTCAAGAAATGGATTTAATTGTTTGGAAAGGGTTTTGATTTTTGGTTTGAACGGTTTTGGTAGAGGGGTAGGTTGTTCCCAAATAATAAAAGGGGACCTCCTATACAGAGCTTTTGGTGGGGTTAGTTGATCGAGACCCCGTCCTCTTATCTTCCTCCTTGGGGTTGGCCCTTGGAGGGGTGTGTACACTCGGGATTTTTGGACAGTTAATTTACATGGTTTGGTGAACCC
Organism: Heliosperma pusillum; assembly: GCA_022085475.1. Classification (NCBI taxonomy): domain Eukaryota; kingdom Viridiplantae; phylum Streptophyta; class Magnoliopsida; order Caryophyllales; family Caryophyllaceae; genus Heliosperma; species Heliosperma pusillum. The sequence continues at coordinate 19,729 of JAIUZE010073398.1, read as the reverse complement.
CGTCTTATCCGGACTAGGGCGAGGGAATCCTCTCCATACGGCCTCTATCCATTACTTACTAAAGAAAGTGAAGAAATGTTTTCTTCGAAGGAAAGTGTTTTAAGATTCGGAAGGACTAAATATTTTGGATCGGATTTCCTTATTTAGAAACTTGAACTTCTCAATGATATTCTACTTTCTTATGAATTCTAAATTTTAAGTAAAACTCTTATTTATTTTTGGATTGTTTACCTTACTCAAAATTATTGTTGACCCTCTTTTGTTTTTGTCCTTAATTGGAACTGCTATGACCACTATTGTGAGAGCAGATCGTGTGACAGGTAGTCCAAGGAATTAGGACGTGGGAACCACGGGAGAGCGCGCACGTTATTGTTTTTATTGGAAACCAAATGTTTAGACAATTATCTTTATTTTGCATCATCAAACTTATTCGCTTCCGCAAGCATTTGGATTTGGTTGTAATCGGATTTTACTCTTTGGTTTTTAATTCACGTGGACATTTACCCCTTTGAATTACATGATTTAAATACTTCTACTACAATTGGTTCAAATGTGACACATCCATGTTCCGAATTTTACATGAAAACTCTATTTTTAAATATAACGGATTATGGGGGTGTTACAAAGTGGTAATAGAGCCGGTTTCCTTCTTGGATAGGTGATTAGATCTTCATATCTCTTCACCACCCGCAAATAGACCAACCTTGTTTAATATTTTCAAAATAAATATTCTATTTACACCGCAAACGTAATTTCAAAACTGTCTTGGAAATTCTATATAATATTACAAACTTCTTTTCAACGTGGTGAGGTTGTGTGTGGGGATACTTGGGACGATTTTTAATACGATTATGATTATTAATATTAATATTATTTTAATTTCAAATATGAATTTAGGATGGCTTTTCCTATGGTTAGTTCACACAGTATTCGGATGCACCCGGATACGTCCCTCGCAGATCATAGTCTGCGCATGAAAACCTACATAGAATATTATAACCATCTGCACCCTCGAGATTTCGAAAACTGCCCTTTCTACAAGTGGAGAATCCTCATTTGTTCGCTTACGGACACTGGAGTTTACGCTGGGTTTGCTGGCGAATTTCATGACGAAATAGAAGCCTACGAAGAAATGAGACTAGAAGACCCCACTCTGCCGGAATATCCGGACAATCATAACCTTGAGGAATTGGTGAGAAGATGCTACGAGGAGGATGATGTCCCATATGACGGGGAAGAAGAATTAGTGGAAGACGAGGACATGGAGGAAGACGAGGACATGGAGGAAGACGAGGACATGGAGGATGATGAGGAGATGGATGAGGGAGAAGGCGATGTTATCGACCCTCCTAGTCCTGGTAGAGACCATTAGACTATCCTCAGCCTAACTAAGGATGATCATGCGAACCGTTATTCTATTTTATTATTCTATAAAAGTTGGACCGTTAAAATTTTTGAATTATTGAGTTTTGAACAATTTGGGGTTTTGTTGAAATTTGAAATTTTCTAGTGATTATTATTAGCTATAACCCTGTTTCATTATGAGTGAATTGCCTTATTATGCACGTTTATTGATTTTGCAATATCGCCTTATGCTAACATCGTCGCATGTACTAGAATAGAAATAATATGATATAGTAAACCTGACATAGGATAGATACTATGTACATACATACTAAATATTAAATGTGTTTGTTACGCCACGTAGTACCGATGGCCCGACCCCGCAGCAACCCCGTCAACAATGAGGACAACAGCCAAGATGACAACGGGATGAATGAAGTGGTTCGACAATTGGTTCAGATTAACACTCGTTTGGCAGATTCCATGGAAAGAATTGCCCAAACCAATGCCCCGAACTCCGCGGCCAGCATGACCAAGGCCGTGAGTCTGCAGCGCCCACCTCAATTCGATGGGCAGGACGGAGACCCGGTGAAACTGGAAAACTGGATCCGAGAATTCGAAAAGATCTTCCAAACCCTGCGATGCCCAGAGATGTACATGGTGGACCAAGCCACTTACTACCTCACTGGTAATGCTGACACATGGTGGGGTAATAACAAGGAACGATTCTTAGAACCCGAGTACTACATCGATGATGAGGGAGAGGAAGTCATTGAACCGTTTTCTTGAGAAGCCTTTAAGAAGGAGTTGAGGTCTGAATTCTTTCCTGAGCACCTTCGTAGGGCAAAGAGGAGGGAATTCGATAACCTCAAGCAAGGATCAATGACGGTTCAAGAGTATTATCAAAAGTTCCAAGAGCTGTCTCGCTTTGCGACAAACCTAGTTCCTGACAAAGCTTCCAAAGTCGACAAGTTTGAGCGGAACCTTGAGCTTAGCATTAGGGACCGACTAGGAGGACAAGAGTTTGCCACACTAGCCGCGGTTTACTATCGAGCCAGCAACATTGAAAGGGTCATGGAGGAAAAGAAAGTTGTGATAGGAGAAAAGCGAAAAGGCACCCAGTCTGATGCAGGCCAAGGATTCCCTAAGAGAGGGAACTTCACTAACTTGCCGCCCAGACCCAAATATTTTGGGAACCTTGGAAAACCCCTAAGCACAAACTCTCAAGGAAGACAGTCCGTGAGGCGCTATTTCTGCAAGCAATGTCGCCAAGATCACCCCGGGAAAGATTGTAATGGCAATCCCGTTCGCTGCAACTTCTGCAACAAAATGGGACACCGAGCTTATGAGTGCTACTCCAAGGAGCGACAATCTCAGCAAGGGAACCAAACTCGCCATGGAGGAATGCCTGCAAAAACCACAGGGAGTTATGCAAATTCTAACCGCGCTCAACCTATCACCCGACCCCAAGGAAACCCCAACAATCAAGGCGTCAGTAGAACCCCGATCAATGGAGGTAACAATCAAGCTGCATCAACTAGCACCGTTCAGGGAGGAAATGGGAACCGAACTGGGAGACTCTTTGCCATTGGCCGTGATGAAGCTGAAAGGCTCGAGAACGTCGTCACTGGTACATTTCTAATCAATTCTAAACCCTCTTATGTTCTATTTGATTCTGGAGTATCTCATTCGTTCATAGCCAGTTCTTTTGCACCCACCCTTGGGCTTAATCAAAGTGAAATGATGGAAAGCAAGTTCTTGCAACCATCAGGAGAAGTTGTGAAATGTTCAAAAATCTTTAGGGATGTGTCCATAACAATAGCGGGGACCGATTTTCTTGTTGAACTTGTCGAGTTTCCCTTAGGAAATTTTGATGTGATATTAGGAATGGATTGGTTGAATAAACATAAAGCTAAGATTGATTTTTGGCAACAAAAAGTTTCACTAAGAGGACCCAAAGGAGTCCGAATTACTTACAAAGGAGTGGTAGTCAAACCCAAAGTAAAATTGATTTCTGTCCTCACCTTAAAGTCATACCTGAGGAAAGGATTCCCATTCATATTGTGTCACCTTCATGATATGTCCATCGAGGGTCCGAGAGTCGAAGATGTGGAGGTAGTACGGGAGTTTGAGGACGTCTTTCCTGAAGAGATTCCCGGCATGCCCCCGCAAAGGGAAGTAGAATTCCAAATCGACCTTGTTCCGGGCACTGGCCCAATCTCCAAAGCACCCTATAGGATGGCACCAAAAGAGCTAGCCGAATTAAAGACCCAATTAGAAGAGCTTCTTGACAAGGGTTACATTCGCCCAAGTGTATCACCATGGGGAGCCCCGGTTTTGTTTGTGAAGAAGAAGGATGGAAGTTTGAGGTTGTGCATTGACTACCATGAATTGAATAATGTGACGGTGAAAAACCGATATCCCTTACTCCGAATTGATGACCTATTCGACCAGTTGCGTGGAGCAGGAATATTCTCGAAAATAGACCTCAGATCCGGATACCATCAATTAAGGATAGCGGGAGGAGATGTACCAAAAACCGCCTTTCGAACTAGATATGGTCACTATGAGTTCACCGTAATGCCATTTGGTCTTACAAATGCACCTGCCGTGTTCATGGACCTGATGAATCGAGTATTCCGACCATTCTTGGATAAGTTTGTAGTAGTCTTCATCGATGATATCTTAGTATACTCGAAGAATAAGGAGGACCACGAGGAGCACTTGAGACTAGTTCTTCAAACCTTGAGGGACAACCAATTGTATGCTAAATTGTCGAAATGCGAGTTTTGGCTAGAAAAAGTCTCTTTTCTAGGACACGTTATCTCAGGAGACGGAGTTTCAGTTGACCCAAGCAAAGTGGAAGCCATATCCAATTGGCCGACTCCGAAGAATTTCACCGAGATCCGTAGCTTCTTGGGTCTAGCTGGATACTACAGGCGTTTTGTAAAAGATTTCTCCAAGATCGCCCGACCGATGACTTCGTTGATGAAGAAGGCAAACAAGTTTCAATGAGACGACAACTGCGAGAAATCATTCCAGACTCTCAAGGAGCGATTAACAACCGCCCCAGTGCTAGCACTACCAAATGGAAATGAAAATTTTGAGGTGTATACCGATGCATCCAAGAACGGTCTAGGATGTGTGCTAATGCAAAATCGCCGAGTCATTGCTTATGCATCCCGACAACTAAAGCCACATGAGGTTAATTACCCGACTCATGACCTGGAATTAGCCGCCGTTGTCTTTGCCCTCAAGATATGGCGTCATTATTTTTATGGAGTCACCTTCAAGATCTTTTCCGACCACAAGAGCCTAAAGTATATATTCACCCAAAAAGAGCTAAACATGAGGCAAAGAAGGTGGTTAGAGTTGATCAAAGATTACGACATGGAGATCCAATACCAGGAAGGAAAAGCAAATGTAGTGGCTGATGCTCTCAGCCGAAAGTGTGTGCACTCGCTATGTGGAGCTATTTCACGAATGAAGCTACGAGAGGAGATCCACAACATGGGCATCAACGTCATCTCTAAAGGTGACGACATGAACGACTTTACCCTATCACCCGACCTATACGATGAGATCCGTGTGAAACAAGCTGGAGATGAAGTGATTGAAGCAAAGAAAGCAAAGATTGGGACCCCGAATGGAGAGGGTTTCAGCATCGAGAAGGATGGGAGCATTCGCTACAAAGCAAGATGGTGTGTACCTCAAGACTCCGAGCTAAGGAAGAAAATCATGGAGGAGGCACACGCTACACCCTATTCAGTGCATCCGGGAGGAGACAAGTTATACAAAGACCTTAAAAAGACCTTCTGGTGGCCAAATATGAAGAGAGAAGTAGCAGAATCTGTATCACGATGTTTGACTTGCCAAAAGGTGAAAATAGAGCATAGAAGACCTCAAGGGTTACTACAGCCTTTGGACATCCCAGAGTGGAAGTGGGACTCGATCTCAATGGATTTCATCACCGCCTTACCAAGGACCAAGAAAGGAAACAACATGATTTGGGTAATTGTGGATCGATTGACAAAGTCTGCACACTTCATACCAATGAAGTATACCTGGAACAAGAAAGAGCTCGCCATGGCTTACAGGAGACACGTGCTAAAGTTACACGGAGTTCCAAATAGTATCATTTCAGATAGAGATTCGAGATTCATTTCCCGATTCTGGCAAGAACTACAAGAGTCTTTAGGGACCAAGCTAAAGATGAGTACCGCATTTCACCCCGCAACCGACGGTCAAACGGAGAGAACAATCCAGACTCTGGAAGACATGCTTAGAGCTTGCGCTCTAGAATTAATTGAATTTTCATACAACAACAGTTACCATGCTAGTATCAAGATGGCACCATTTGAAGCCCTATACGGAAGGAAATGTAGGAGCCCTGTATGTTGGAACGACCTCACAGATAGTGTTGTACTTGGACCGCAGATGACTCAAGAAATGATCCAACAAGTCCAAGTGATACAACAAAAGATGAAGGCAGCCCAAGACAGGCAAAAGAGTTATGCGGACCTTCACCGAAGAAGCATCGATTTTGAAGTTGGAGATAAAGTCTTGTTACGAGTGTCACCAATGAGAGGAGTAAAGCGATTTGGTAAGAAAGGAAAGTTGAGCCCCAAATACATAGGTCCATACGAGATATTGGAGCGTGTTGGAGAGGTAGCCTATCGTATGGCGTTACCACCATCATTGGACCGAGTCCACAACGTTTTCCATGTTTCCCAGCTCCGTAAGTACTTGAGCGACCCGTCGCACGTTTTAGAACCCGAGGTACTAGAACTCGATGACTCGCTATCTTATGAAGAGCGACCCGTTAAAATCTTGGATAGTAAAGTTCAAAAAACCTGAAATGGAGAGACCCGTATAATCAAGGTGCTATGGTCGAACCATGACACCGAGGAAGCTACTTGGGAAGCCGAGGAGGCCATGAAACTGAAATACCCAGAGCTATTTGAGGTAATTATCTAGTTACGAGGGCGTAACGTCCCCTAAGGGAGGTAGGATGTAATACTTACATTTTATCCTTGCATAGCTAGGAATGTTGGTTCACTAATTGCTGTTGATAATAGAGTTAGCTGCGATTGTTGAGGGTAGTTTTAAACTTCGAAGACGAAGTTTGTCTTTAAAGAGGGTAGATGGTAATACCCGTAAAATCATCAAATAAAATAAAAAGGGAAATTTAAAGATAATAATAATAAAGTATTATAAAGAATAAAAAAATAAGAACTAAAATGGGAAATTAGTAGCGGTACAACTGTCACGTAACCTAGAATTTAATCCGACTTTGAGACGATAATCTAATAACGCTATCATCGTCAAACGGTAAAAGAATTTATAATAAAATATATTCCTTAAATTTATTTTAATAAGAAAGAGCATTATATATATATATATATATATATATATATATATATATAGAGAGAGAGAGAGAGAGAGAAAGGATCATGTGAGTCCTTATAGAAATAGTGAGTCCATAAGTCCTTTTGTGAGCCATTGGATCTTGGAAATGAAGGGTTGAGATGAAAACAAAAAAATGGTCATTAGTGGGTGTTTAATCCACTTCTCTCACATCCCACTAATCAAACCCACTAATACATACCCAATCCAAACCCTAATACTTATACCCTTCCCTCATCTTTTTCTCTCATTTTAACCTACCCCACTCTCTCTCTACCTCCCTTATCTCTCATCATTCCTCAAAAATAAAAAACCCAAACAATTACTCTGCCGCCCTTCCACCGCCGCCCCCACCACGCATCACCGGCCTTCCTCTGCCACCAAAACCGACACACACACCACCACCACCTACCTCCGCCTCTCCGCCTCTCCACCACCCAACCACCACCAAAACCGCCTCCCATCCACCACAATAAAAGTAGATCTGAAAATAAAAAAGATCCCACCACCAAAACCGCCCTCTCCAGTCCCCTCGTCGCCTCCGCCACCGCCCTCCCTTCCTTCTCCTTCCTCCACCACCTCCTGCCTCCTTCCTTGCGCGTCCTCCACCACATCCTCTCACCTCCCTCCTCCAGCCGCACCCGACACCACCACCTCCTCTAACAACCCTTCTTCAGCCGCCCTCTACACCAGACCGCCTCCTCACACCGCCCACCTCTCACACCCACCATGACCCAAATAAACCGGATCTGAAAAAAAAAAAAAAAGAACGAACGGAGGACTGAGGTGGTGTTGTTGGCCTCTCTTCCCACCGCCGCCACCCTCCGTCTCCTCTGCGGTGGTGTTGGCCTCTTTCGTTCTTGTTGTTTTTCTGTTTTTCTTTTTCTTTTTTTCCTTTCCGTCTTTGAAATCTATTATTTCCTTTGTTTTTTCCATATATTGTTATTGTTGTTTTATTTTTAAAAATATATGTTTTGTTTATTTTTTTGTTTTTCCTTTTTATTTTCAGATCTGAAAATATGTGTCAAACTTCATCTAATAAAGTATCACATATTGTGTATTAAAGTCACACATATTGTATATTAAAGTAACACAAATTTCTATTAAAGTTGCACGCTTGATTTTTTAAAGTTACATATATCGTCTATTAAAGTAACACATATTATATATTAAAGTAACACAAAATAATCTTAAAGTTTACACTTGTTGATATTATTAAAGTAACACACATTATTTATATCGTCTCTTTTTTTCAGATCTGATTAAAGTAACACACTTTTTTAAAAATTAGATCTTGATTTTTTGTGGGTTGATTTTAATTTTTCTTTTTTCTTTTGAATCTATGTTTTATTTTTTAGATCTCGTTTTTATTTAATGACTGAAGTTACATATTTAATGACTGAAGTTACACATTTTTGTATTGAAGTTATACATTTTTGTACTGAAGTTATACATATTTTTTTTGTGGTTAGTGGTGTTGTTTTACTGAAGTTTCACATATAATGACTGAAGTTACACTTTTAGTAACTGAAGTTATATATTTTTTTTACTATAATTACTCTTTCTATGCTTGAAATGACACTTTTACGGACTAAAGTTACTCTTTTTATGCTTGAAATGACACTTTTAAGGACTAAAGGTACTCTTTCTAGGCTTAAAATGACACTTTTAGGGGACGAAAGTTATTCTTAAAGTTACATGAATTCAAATTAAAATATTCAATCACATTTTCACATGTAGTATACATAAGTTACCTAAAAAATGACTAAAGTTACCTAAATATGTCTTAAAGTTATACATATATGTCTTAAAATTAAAGTTTCACATATAAGGGTTGAAGTAACACTCGTAAAGACTGAAGTTACGTTTATAGAAATGTTAAAATCATATAAACTTGGCGTAAAGTTACCAAATTTCAAATTTATATAGTCGATATAACATTTTGAGTTGAAGTTACTCAAATAAGGGTTGAAGTTACGCTCGTAAGGACTGAAATTACGCTCATAAAGAGTCTAAAATCATATAAACCTATCTTAAAGTTACATAAATAAATATTTTTATAGTCAAACTCACATTTTAGTTTGAAGTTACACAAATAAGGGTTGAATTTACACTCGTAATGACTGAAGTTACACTTATAAAAAGGTTAAAATCACATAAACTTGTCTTAAATTTTCAAAAATTCAAATTTATGTAGTCGAAATTCCATTTTAGTTTGAAGTTACATAAATATAGGTTGAAGTTACACTCGTAATGACTGAAGTTACACTCATAAAAATGCTAAAATCACATAAACTTGTCTTGAAATTTCATAAATTCAAATTTATGTAGGCGAAATCACATTTTAGTTTGAAGTTACATAAATATAGGTTGAAGTTACACTCGTAATGACTGAAGTTTCACTCATAAAAAGTCAAAAATCACATAAACTTGTCTTGAAGTTTCATAAATTCAAATTTATATAGTCGAAATCACATTTTTGTTTGAAGTTACACAAATAGGGGCTGAAGTTACACTCATAAATCTCAGATAATTAAAAGTGCTCAAAAGTGATTAACTAAAGGCTAGAGAGAGAAAGTTAATTAATTAGTGCATAGGTAATTGATTAGTGTTAAGTGTGCTTTTGTCTCTACAATCTCATCCATTCATCTCCCTCATCCAATGGCCAAGATGAGGACTCATGGACTCACAAAAATTGGTGGACTCATAAGAACCTATATATATATACACTGAGGACTCATGGACTCACAAAAATTGGTGGACTCATAAGAACCTATATATATATATATATATATATATATATATATATATATATATAGGGACAAGATCCGGTGAGAACCACTAACATAATGAGAACCGTGAGAACCCTCACTAAATCTTTACTAAATCTTGTTTCGAAAGTTTTGATGGATCATTTACCATTAGTTTAGTTTATTCAAGTAAAACATTTGATGTAACTCAACAAAATTTATTGATTATTTTTAAAGATACGACTTAATGTACATAGATTCAATTAAGTACACTAAAACTACTCTAAATGCCTGAAAACGAGCACTAGATGCACGAAAATTCCTACATGCATGAAAACAGTTACCAGGTGCATTAAAATGACGGGCTCTACATGCATGAAAATGAGTACTAGGTGCATGAAAATTGCTAAATGCATGAAACTGACTACTATGTGCATGAAAATTGATAAATCGTACTTCTCCTCAATTTCCGTCAGTAACTTATAATTTGTCGACCAAGAGGTATGTTATCTAGTCATTAAATTCTACGCGAAACCCAAAAATGTCCTTATTTTTAGAAAATAAATTTCGTAAGGCGGAGTTCTCACGGTTCTCATTATCTTAGTGGTTCTCACCGGATCCCAATTCTATATATATATATACACACATACATACATACATATGTGTGTGGAATACACCAGCATAAAATACTGCCAATTGAAAGGATAAGGACGTTGGTATTCTTCCAACCAATCACAAGTCATGACAACCGCCAAATCTCATGCAATATGTACGAATTCGAAGAGGACAGTAGCCCCGATCGGGGGCGCCAACCCTAATCGGGGTCGTTATTTTCATCTCGAAACAAATTTTGCTTACTTACTTGCGATAAATATTCTAAGTATTAACATACTTAACCCCGAGTATATAACTCCAATAGGGGACACAATATACATTGCCTACACTTACAAAAGTGTATATTATACATGATAAACTTATCTACCATTACCTTATCCAATTAACCATGAAGTCGATAATTACGATTATATGAGCGTACCCTCCGTACTCTCCGACTCACATTATATCCATTACGACCGCAAACCGATTTGACTTGAAAATCCGAATGCACTTTAATGTACTAGTGATCAAAATCACTAACAGGTTATTTTATCAAAGTAGCTTATTTGACCAAAATTTTAGGTAACTTATTTTTCTGAAGGTGTTTGGCAAGTAGTTTATTAAAACAAATAAGCTACTCGGGTGAAGTAAAAAAATGATAAGCTCGGGCGTAACATGTGAAATCCACTTATCTAATTTAGGTAACATATATATTCATGAATTCGCTCAATTCTTTTGATTAGTTTTCTATTTTAAATTTTTATCCTTATATTAATTTTTGAAAAATTAATAATGTGTGAATTTACAATCTATAAATAATACTCCCTCCTATTTTCAATATCATTCCTCATTTTAATTTTCGTCTATTCACAATACTTTCCCTATTTCTTTTTTTGCTAAGTGTGTGTGGTCCAAATTTAATTGTATGGTGGGATAGTGTATTTGTGTGGTCCAAATTTAACTATATGGTGGGTTAGTGTGTTTTTTTAATTTTTGTGTTAAAGTGAAAGAGAAAGGTTATTGAGAATAGAAGAAGTATATAACTAGATTTTATGCCCGGGTTGCCCGAGTAATATCTGAACAATTAATTTTGCATATTTATCTTGAGATTGTTGCTTCAAAGACATTTTATAACGAATATGTAAATGTGTTTTGGTCACTTATTTGTGTGTTAATTATTAATGCTGCCCATGCGCGAGATCCTTAGTTGTAAGTTAACAACAGGGCCGTCTCAGAGATTTCGGGGGCCCTGTGCGAAATTTTATAATGAGGCCCTACGTAAGTATCGTACAAATCATTCAAATAGCTCGTTCCGATATTTTACTTGGAACGAATAATATATATATAGTACTATTATGTTTACAAAATTGTGAATTAATTTGCTTGGGGTTGAATATTTTTTTTATGAACTTTTTTTTAACTTTGGACAAAAAAAAATCTCATGATTATCAAATTAATAATACTTAGTAAATTTATCAACTTTTATTCATATCTTCCAACATAAATTATATCTCTTATTCTCTTTGTTAAGTGGTATGAAATTAGTTACAAAGTATTGTTTATTAGAAATAGAAAAAATATTGAAAAAATACGTGAAATGTGAAAGTTATATTAAAGGGAAACAATTTGAAAGAAAAATAATGTTAGGATGGGCCCCACAATGTAAAAGGAATTAAAATGCTAGTTTGAGGATTTGAACCCAGGTGGCTCCTTAACAATATTAGGAGCTTTACCATCTACTCTACTGAGTATTGATGTCTATATTCCTGTCAATACTATTATATTATAATAGCTGTAACAGATTTGGGCCCCCAAATTTTGGGGGCCCTGTTCGCCCGCACGACATGCACACCCTAATAGCCGGCCCTGGTTAACAACCAACTAAAAATCTATCTAATCCAAAGATTAGTTTTATTTCGACGCTACAACCATTACTTAAATCGATTAATCCTAAACTCGGACTCGTATCAACAACTTATTTGCATACGTTCCACGTACCTACTGCCTACTACCTAGCTACCTCGTTACAGTCTACATCACCAAAATGATTTATTCCGACCCTAATAGAAAGATTAGATTTATTCCGACTCTAGTACCATTACTTAAGTCACAAATTCTCATTTGTGACGGGAATATCCGTCGCAAGTTTGCGACGGGTCAAATACTACCCATGTGGGTAGATAAGACAAAAACAAAGTGCCTAGGGAGTAGCATTCTGTTTTGTCTTATCTACCTACTGATAGATGAACCATCTCAACCAAAACCTTAAGGTGATGGTTGAGGCCCATATATTATAGTTATATTCTAATATGCCCCCTCACTCGAATGCCCATTGGGCTTGAAGAGTGGATGGTTAGTGCACAGGCCCCCCATACCATGTGCGGGTTTTTCCACTTGGTGAGGTTGTGAGATTTTGGGGGCTGCCAGGGTTTGAACACGTGACCTTCGGTCACTCTGGCTCTGATACCATGAAGAAATGTAATTAGTATAATTTTATTGATACTTTTACAGGAAGGATTACAAGCCTTTTATAACTACAACTGTTGTGTGAATAGAATAAATGATAGCTACAATTAAGGGGAGAATCAAACTAATTATGTACACATATTTGAGATTAATGGCATTGATTGTATAGAATAATTAGTCTCCTAATTATTCGTTTGTGGTTTGTCAACATCCCCCCGCAAGATCGACGGCCGTGGGACAAGTCCGATCTTGGAAATTAGCATATTGAACCGTGGTCGGTGGAGAGCCTTGGTGAGGGCATCGGCGAGTTGATCGTCATTTGCAACAGGGACAACGCGAAGTGTACCTGCTTGTACTTTTTCACGTACAAAGTGATAATCGAGGGCGAGGTGTTTCATCCGACTATGAAATACGGGATTGGCACTTAAGCTTGTAGCGCCTAGATTGTCACAGTAGACAGTTGGAGTGGATCCCGTTTTCACACGCAATTCAGTAAAGAGATTGGTGAGCCAGGCGAGCTCGGCAGTGGCGTTTGCTATGGAGCGATACTCGGCCTCGGTGGATGAGCGTGCTACTGTCCGTTGCTTTTTCGAGCTCCATGAGATGATGTTGCGACCTAGATAAACAACATAGGCAGCAGTAGAAGTAAAATCATTAGGATTACCTCCCCAATCCGAGTCGGAGTAGGCATGAAGACTGAGTGGTGAGTTGTTGAAAATCGTGATGCCATGCGACGATGTTCCCGCGAGGTACCGTAAGAGTCTTTTGAGGGCGTTCCAGTGAGGAATCGTGGGAGCATGCATATATTGGGATAGTTTATTGACGGCATAGGCAATGTCCGGCCGTGTTAGGGATAAATATTGTAATCCACCAACAAGAGTCCGGAATTTCGTAGGGTCATCATAGGGCTGCCCGTCGTGAAGGTTGAGAGTCATTGAGGCATCCATAGGTGTTGTGGCTGCCTTGGCGTCGAGCATGTTGGCACGAGTGAGAAGGTCAAGTGTGTATTTTTGTTGGTTGAGAAATAAACCATGTGAGCACATTTGCACTTCTACACCAAGGAAGTAATTGAGAGCACCTAAGTCCTTTAGGGAGAATTTGGCCGAGAGAGCTGCAATAAATGTAGCGACATTGGACGGAGACGAACCTGTTATAATTATATCATCAACATACACAAGAATGAATAATGGGTTAGTGCCATGTTGAATAAATAGAGAGGTATCACAAATAGAGTTTGTGAAACCATTGCCGAGTAGATAGGTACGGAGTTCCGTGTACCAAGCCCGTGGGGCCTGTTTTAACCCGTAAAGTGCCTTACGTAGTTTGCACACATGAGTTGTTTTTTCCGGGTCGACAAATCCTTGCGGTTGAGCCATGTAGACGGTATCAGTGAGTGTCCCTTGAAGGAAGGCGTCGTTAATATCGAGTTGACGAAGTGGCCAACCATTGGTCACGGCAAGACTAAGCAGTATTCGGACTGTTACCGGCTTAATGACAGGGCTGAAGGTTTCGGAGTAGTCGAGTCCGGGTCTTTGGTGAAAACCCTTGGCGACAAGGCGAGCTTTATGTTTGTTGATGGTGCCATCGGGGTTATACTTGGTGCGAAACACCCATTTACAACCCACAATGTTTTGGGACGGGTTTGAGGGAACAAGTTCCCACGTTTGGTTGTTTGTTAAGGCGTGGTATTGGGTTTCCATGGCTGAACGCCACGTCGGGCTGAGTAAAGCTTGCTTGACCGTTGTGGGTTCGGGGGTTCGAAGTTCAGCATTGAGGTTCATTTTATTTATCGGTTTGAAGATGTTGTTGGTTGCTCGAGTACCGTGAGGGTGTGGAGGTGGGGGAGGAGGAGGAGGAGGAGGAGGGCTGGGTGAGGGTGGTGGGGGAGATGAGGACACGGGGGAGTTTGGGGCAGAAGGTATAGAGGAGGCAGAATCAGAAGAGGAGGGTGCTGGGGTCGCGGGTTCGGTTTGTGCAGAGGCAGCGGAGGACGCGTTCGGGGAATGGGGGGCAGGGGAGTGGGGGTCTGGGTAGTCACGTGGGTTGGGGGGAACATTAGGTAGTGGGTCAATTGTGTGGGCCGTGGGTAGGGAGATGCTACACCAATCAGAGGTTGGTGTAGAGGTTGGGTTGGAGTTTGTTTGGACAGAGGCAAATGGGTACGTTTGTTCGACGAATCGAACATGGCGTGAACTATAGATTCGATTGGTGGAGGGATCAAGGCAGAGATAGGAATGTTGAGATGGCGAGTACCCGATAAATACGCATGCGATGGATCGTGGGTCGAGTTTATGATGGGTGTATGGACGGAGCCAAGGAAAACATTGACAGCCAAAGTTATGAAAATTATTATATTTGGGTTGTTGGTTGAACAGCCGAAAATATGGGGTGTCATGTTTTAGAGTTGGGGTCGGCATGCGATTAATGAGGTACGTGGCTATTTGAAACGCGAAAGACCAGTAAGACAGGGGCATTGAAGCATGGGCTAGTAGCGCAAGACCGGTTTCTACAATGTGCCGATGCCGCCTTTCTGCGAAGCCATTGTGTTCCGGTGTATGTGGAGGTGAGGTGAGATGTTGGATTCCGAATTTTGCAAAATCGGGTTTTAATTTCTCAAACTCGCCACCATTATCGGAGTAAAAAGTGAGTATGGGTCGTGAAAATTGTTTTTCAACAAGGGTTTTAAAGGAGAGAAAAGTATTGTATGTATCAGATTTTTTTGCTAATGGAAAGAACCATGTAAAGCGAGTGTAATGATCTACAAAAATAACGTAATATTTGTATTTGTTAATTGAGTAAACCGGAGATGTCCATAAATCACTGAATATTATTTGAAGTGGTGAATTAGATTTAAGAGACGATTGATTAAATGGTAGTTTGTGACTCTTATACAAATGACAAAAAGTGCAATCTTTATTATGAATAATTGTATTTGAGTCATAACTGGAAACAATGTGTTTTAAAATAGAAAAGTGCGGGTGACCGAATCGGTGATGTAGGTCAGCTGAGGTAAGTGTTGCGGCATGGGCTTGCGGTAAGGGCGACGAAGGCCAGTAGTAGACTCCATCCTTGGCCGGACCCATGTATTTCACTGCTCCTGTTTCACGGTCCTTCACAACAAAGGAGGTAGAACAAAAATCAATTGTGACGTTATTTTCATGACAAAATTTTGAGACGGATATAATATTTTTATGCATTGAGGGGACGTGTAAAACATTTAAAAGACGAAAATTTGAGAGAGAAGTAGAACCAGAATTAAGAATGGGAAGACCGGAGCCATCACCAATTACGATCTCATCGGTTCCATCATAGGGTTGGTGAAGGGCGAGATTGTCAAGGTCGGAAGTGACGTGGTGAGAGGCACCGCTATCAAGGAGCCATGGAGATGGGATTGGAGTAGTGAGGACGGTGGGGTTAGCTTGGGCCGTGGTGGTGGTGGAGCGGGTATAGGGTGGTACTTTAATATCCGGGAATAAGGCTTTGAAAACCGTACAATAAGCAAGAGTGTGGCCTTGAGTGTGACACCATTGATACTTGCCCTTGAACGGGTTTCGAGGGTTTTGATTGGTGGTGGCAGAGGGTTCAGCGGAGTGGTGAGAGCGATTGGTATGGTGGTGGTGACGGGTGTATGTGGGGTGGGCTATGGCCGGGAAGTCAGTGGTTGATTGGGTATGTGGTGTGGCTTGGTCGATGAGGAGTTCACGAGTGATGAGTTTTTCTAGGAGAACGGGAAAGGATATCGGATCATCACGAGCATTGACGGCATCGATGACGGGTTGGTATGAAGCATCGAGACCTTCAAGAACTCGGTCAGTGACATCCTCATCCGGGATAATGGTTCCTAGGAGGGCTAACTCATCAACCGTGGATTTGATACGGTTCATGTAGTCGGAAATGGTAGAGGTACCTTTGGATATTTGTTTTAATTTGTGACGGAGTTGCTTGATGTGGCCTCGGGAGGGACGTGCATACGCAGAGGCAAGTGCACTCCACGCTTCACGAGTAGTGGTGAGGCGATTGAGTAGAGGAGAGACGGTGGTGGTGAGGGTGCTAGCAACAGCGGAAAATAACAACTTATCTTGCCGTTTCCAAGAGTCGAACGCGGGATTGGGAGTGGGCTCCGAGCCAGCAGCCGCGGCAGTAATTGTAGCGGATGGCGGCGGAGTTCCATCAATGTGGGACGAAAGACCGTAGCCATCGAATAGGGATTCGAGTTGAAGGCACCATTGACGGTAGTTGGTGCCATCAAATTTGACGATGGAATGAACATTTAAAAGAATGAAAGGGGTTTTGGGATCATTTGGATTGGGAATGGTTGCACCCGACATTGTCGATCGGGATGAGGAAAATGTGGAAAAAAAAAGAGATGTTAGAGAGGATAGAACCTTTCTCTTGATACCATGATAGATGAACCATCTCAACCAAAACCTTAAGGTGATGGTTGAGGCCCATATATTATAGTTATATTCTAATACCTACATGGGTAATACTTGACCCGTCTCAAGCTTGTGACGGATATTCCCATCACAAGAGAGACTTGTTGTACTTAAATCGATTAATCCTAAACTCGGGCCCGTCTTTAACTATATTCATAATGGTATCAACAAGTTATTTGCATACGTTCCACGTACTTAGTTACCGACTTAGAGTCTACATCACCAAAATCAAAGATATGGTCATACGCTGATAAATGGAATTGTCAAGGTTGTCAGCATATATAGCGTTGTGCCGGGCCATGTTGATGAATAATTCAACCAACATTTAATATTACTGACGCAAGAATTTTGTTAGTTCATATATTGCAATATTGGTTCATATATTTCAGGAAAGCAAGTTTTGTTTTTAACTACATTAACGGTGCATTATTATTTATTAGATACACCGACTCTCATTCAAAACGGACACTTTTCGTCTGAAGACGGCCAAATGTCGTTATTTTAACGACAAATGTGATCATTAATTTGTCCTGACAAACTGTTCCGTTTCGTTGACAAAGTCATAGTTTAGAAATTAAAAGTTGTTCTGGTTGCGATGAAATGTGACCCATTTTCGGCAAGACTTATTGCACGAAGTATTAAATATGGGTTAAATTGATGACTTCTGAGTTTTATATAATATAATAAATATAGGAAACTGGTGTGAGCCTAGCTACTACATTACCGGACGCTGCATTCAAGCTTGAGGATTTACAACTTTCTTCAAGCTTCAATGGCGGAAAATGAAGAAGCATTGTTGTTAAAACAACAAGTAAAGTACGAAGAGAATTGTCCAGGTTGCAAAGTTGACAGAAGAAAAGCAGACAACCCAAATATTCCATGGCTTCACTTCTTCTTCATTTGGATTATTACCCTCTGTTCTTGTATGTTTTTCTTTTTCTTTTTTCTTTTTTTATATTTCGTCGAAATATAAAAATTCTTCTCCATTTCACGTAACCACCCCGAAAGCTGAATGGGATCTACCTCACCACCATAGGTTTTTGCTTGGCTCCTAGATAGTTGTGAAGCAACCCATGAACAACTTCCGTGTCTCTCACGGTCGGGAATAGGATTAGGAATAGGATTTGCTTGCTGATTTTGCTAATTTTGCTGGTTCTGAATAATAACAGTAAGAGCTGCTAAGATCGTGTTGTCAATTCTCGGAGGCATCTTGCAAAAAGAAAACACAGATTAGTACTTATCATATAGCAAGCACAAAGAGACTACAACATAATCCTAATCTACCCATCCTACCATTCTATCTCACGGTTTATTATTTTATTAAGGTCAAGTTATTTATGCAAGGGTACACAAACGTGCGTCGGGAGCAAAATAGCTCTGATACCAACTGTGACACCCTCAAATTTGCGGAAAGAAAAAAAATAATTTAACTAAATAAAAGATGATAATACATAACGAAGGTGTCTTAACTAAAAAGGTTCAACAAAAAGGAAATAATATTATACAAAAGAAATATCCAAAACGGGAGACATATTTCCCGTATAAATACGTAAATAAAA
The DNA here is from genome assembly GCA_022085475.1 of Heliosperma pusillum. Classification (NCBI taxonomy): domain Eukaryota; kingdom Viridiplantae; phylum Streptophyta; class Magnoliopsida; order Caryophyllales; family Caryophyllaceae; genus Heliosperma; species Heliosperma pusillum. The sequence continues at coordinate 1,171 of JAIUZE010073398.1, read as the reverse complement.
GAGTGTAAAATAATATACAATCCTAAGAACCGGATATAGGTCCAAGGTAAATACTTCGCTCGCTAGCTCGTCAATGTACCCAAAGTATGCATCACAAACCTGCCAACCGCATCAAATATAAACACGGAAGCCACAGTCAGTGGGGAGTAACTCCGAGTTCTCCCAGCCACGAAATGTCGAGTTTAATTAAACATGAATAACATAAAAGCATGTATATGGAAAATACAAAACTTAACATATACGATATGATTTGCATGTTATGAAACAAATAAATAACATATAACCTAGCATATGAAAGCTATCATGTGAATCTGATAATAATCTATAATACGAGGTAGGGAAGCTGGTATGCTAGCGCAGAGGTTACCGTTAACATGGCCATGATACACTCAAACCCTAATCAACACGTAATCATGTGAATCAGTTAACAATCGGTAATCCAAACTATATCAACCTTAGCCGGCTTGCATCTCACCTTCTAAGATTCATAGAATCATACAAACATGAAAGACCAATCCGTCTAGAAACAGGCATAAGTTCTTAGCACGGTCAATAGTCGACTTCTGTAACTCGAGTCTCTACCACAAGGTAGGAAAACATCCTAGTCCTAGACTGATCAGACCTAGCGACAACAGCTATTCCATTCCCCGTCTCATGACATAACCGTACACGAGAAACTCTACTAGGCGACCCCCTAAGCAGAGATGGCTAGTACTTAAGCTGGCTCCATTCCCAAAGTGGAACTCTTAGGCAGCCATGCCCCGACTTGGAGATAAGCCCCCCCAGGCCGTGACACAAAAGCTATTAACCATGAACTATATACTCGTTAAAGATAGTACGGCCTATCGATGTCATGGTCCAAGCTACTCATTTAGAATTAGAATAGTCAAGACGCCATATACTCATAATTCTCTATGTGTACTTAGTCAACACGACACCAACCATATAATCAAACAGTCACGGGAAAACTTCCTATCATGTGACTAATTGCATATAAATCATAATCAAATATCATATCGCCTCATATCTACTAAGGCTAATTCTTAATTAAATACAACCTTACTTGAAGACAAATCCCCGACCCGAGTCCCGCGACGGGTCATCAGTCAAATCGGGGCTGACTAGATCTTAGTTTGACCAAACCCGTTGGATCAAACCGGCTAGAAACAGA
>JAIUZE010073397.1:0-37829 GCA_022085475.1 Heliosperma pusillum | reverse complement strand
TCTTACGCTAATAAGAAAGTACAATATAACTCACACAGATTCCCATTAAAGAATTGTAAGCTTATAATGATGTACTATTATCCAATAACGTATTTCACTCAAGCGATTGATAATAATTGATGCACGACTCTTTTAAAAACAAACTCTAAAAATATTAAATATTTGCTCAAAGGTTTGCTTTAAAACGATTTTGGAAAATCAACACAAGTAAAATAATATGCCGTGTGATGTATTGTGTTTCGTGTATGTCGTGTATTTTGCAATTTGTATGTGAAGGAGTATTTATAGTAGTAGAATCATGGTAGATCTAAAACCCTAGTATAATATTTAATAAAGATACTTATCTTATCATAAAATAATATTTGCTTATCTTTTAGAAATATCTTTATCTCAAAATATATTTTGGTTTATCTTATAGAAATATATTTATCTTGATATCTCAAAATATTGTTGTAAAGATATAGTAGAATCCTAGATTAGGTAAACTAAGGAAACAAACCTATGGAGGCCGAATCCTAGCTCACGAAACCCTAGGAGCACGAATCCCTAGGTGGCACAAACTAGGTTTCACGAAACCCTAGATGGCTCAAACACTAGGTGGGCTAGTTAGGTTAGCAACAAATTGAGATAGAATATATTAGGAACCCTAGGTAGCATGACAACCCATAAGTTGTATTACTAACCAATAGAATCTCATAAATATATTCTCTATTAAAATAATTGATAAATATAAAAATACTCTTTCACTTTTGAAAACATTTCAAAACATCTTATTTCCAAAATCATGCATCAATATTTTATCATCCAAAGTCATAGACTAAAGCTATAACTTTTGAACATAAAATCTCTCGAATGGAATAGTTACCGAATGACGACCTATACTATCTAATCTTCACAAAGATCTTCAGTATACGGACCATCTCTTCATCTTGATCACAAAGACCCTCCATCTCGAGTCTTGTGTAGATTTATGTAGATCTTGTTTGAAGCGATTTTCCTTAAAGTTATGCCTGGTTAGCTATAACTTCCAAGTTCACTTCCAAAGTTATTCCTGAAGTTGGTATAACTTTGTCTCACAGATTGTATCAAAGTTATGCCTAACTTTGATCTTTCTTCTCATAATTGTTGCTACCTATGATAAGACTAAAGCACACAATTACACGCATATGATATATCGAGTAAAACACATTATTACGTAAACATATGTCATTATCAAAACTATGAAATTGGTCCAACAAATTCCCCCTTTTTGATGATGACAAGTCTCATATGATTTCCTCAAGAGTTCTTCTTAACAATGTGACTAAGTATGGTTCCCCCTCAACAAAGCACTCCAAAGTTATAGCAACTTTGATCGCAAGAACAAAACAACTTAGCCAAAGTTATAGGTTGAGAGAATTTAAGAGATAACGAGTCTTGACAAGGAGCAAGCTTAAGCAAAGACTCAAATCATATCATTTCTTCCCCCTCTTGGCATCATTGAAAAGACAAGAACAAAGACATGAAACGACTAGAATAACACATGTCAAGGCAAGAAATAGATATGCAAAATACGCAATATAACACGATATATATCAAGCAAAATAAAGTGTAAATGTTAATTAAAACTACAAACCACAAAAAGATTGTTAAGTGCCATTGGGCCGAATGGTTAAGTAGTTCAAGAAATAAAGAAACAAGGATAAGAAGATCAAGGCATTTTGGGTTGTCGGATTGGAATTAATGTAATCGGGTCGGGTGCGGTACTCGAGAGTAGAAAGACGATCAAGGCACGTCGACACATGAGTAGCTTGGGCGGTGAGGCAAACATCGAAGTTTCGAACCTTCAAAGAAAGAGCCTCCGTCGCATCAAGTATAGTGTGCATCCCCTCACGCATTTCCGAACCGCTTTTCACCAATGCACCTCCTTGGCTCACCAAGAATTGCATCCGATCCCTTTGCCTATACATCTCTTGTCGAATATCGACAACATTCCTCTCTAAATTTTGCTAGGCAATCATCAACACCCGTCATCCAAGACCTCAACTCACTACTCACACCCGAACCGACATGGTCACGGGTAGAGCTAGTGTTCCCCATAGCCACGGTTTTTACATTTTTTTTTTTCAACAACCGCAACAATTTTCCTATCTTGCGCATCAAGGCGCTCCATTACTTTACCCATAAACACATCCAATTTCGATTTAAGCCTCGAAAAATCAGCCACTCTCGGGTTCATAACAACCGAACCATTTTTTTTTTATTAATCGACGCCTTTTTGTACCTTCAAGCATCGAACCCGACTCGGTTTGAGTTTTGGAGTTTGGGTGGTTTTGATCTAGTGGAAGCCATTGATGAAGGTTGAAGGTTTGGGTAATTTTTTGTTTAGTTTGGGTAAGGGAGCCGTGAGGAAGGAGAAGAGGATAGTAAAAGTTGGTTGAGTATTGAAGTGGTAAAAGTAATAGGTGGAAGAGGGTAATTATGATTGTGTAAGAGGTAGGGTAGCTTTTGTACTTGGGCACATGGTGTGCCGGCCCCAATTGTGTTATTTCCCTTTTTTTTTTTTTTTTTTTATTTGAAATTGGGTAGGAAAATAATCTTGGGTGGTTATTTTTGTTGGGATATCGTAAGGATAGAATTTGGTAAATAAAAAGATATGGTAAGGTATTGTTATTGTGGAGATTTTCGGCCAAAAAGAATTGCATGGGTAGAATTTTGGTTTGATTAGGAAAGTGAATAAGATAGGTTTTTGGCAAATATGTGGTTCATAATTCAATTTCCATAAAACACTTAATATGCAAGATACTCACGTAAAATATATAATATTAAACACAAATATACTAGCAATGAAATATGCGGACACAGTCATATAATCTCGTCTTAATCTAGCCAGTCACGCAGGTTCACAAAATAAATAAGATGAATTTAATTGCTACCGATTAAACTGATGTGCGTATTCCATATGCACATTTGCCTACACATTTACCCCATTTGTGCATCATAGGTAGCTCCTTTGAGCTCTTTTCTAGTCGTATTCCTCTCGTTTGCTACTTTGGTATGTTTCATGTCTATTTTGCAGAGTTCACGCCTTTTATGGGTGATTTGAAAGCATTTTGGCTAAACACGAGGAATAAAGAATCAAGAACCAACCTTTCACCAACTCACGCAATCGATTCTGGATGAAAAGGAAGTAAAACAAGGCTCAAATACATGTCATACCGATTGGGCCAGCTATAATGAAGAAGCAACATCGAGCTCAAACAAATCAAGATTATGATTTGAGACCCTCCTTCACTAGGGTCATCTTTGAGAGGCCATATCTTGAGTTCTAGACATTGGAACGAGGCGATTCAAGTTTCCACGGAAAGATCTTCTTCTTATCTTCGAAACGCAACTGAAAACGCCTCATTTGACCAAGTAACGAAGAAATGGCGGACGTTTTAAGTTCAGTGCGCGGTGCAGGAATTTAACAAGGCCACCGATCGGTGATGCCACCCACCGATCGACCAAGGGCCAATTGGCCTACCACCGATCGGCAGAGACATCCTGGGGGCCCTTTACACTTCTTCCCCTAAGCCTTGTGGACACTTCATACAAGCCCACCTATCGGTGGGAGCCCACATCTACCTTGAACTATCAAATGAAGACCTATAGAGGACAATTCAAGCCCACCGATCGGTGGGAGCCTAGAGGGATGGTCCAACTACCTCTCTAATCCACGGGGCACGCTTTGTTGGGGAAGGGACTCAAGCTTATCGAAGCCCAAGCCACTAGGACGCGAGATCGGGCCCAAATCAGAGAAAACCTAACTCTATATGAAGGAGAAGTGAAGAGAGTGAGGAGGTATCTCTCCCTAGACGCAAGATCCCTTGTCACGGATCGATTTTCCGCTCTAAAACACCATTTTAGATTATTGTTTTACACTTTTTAGTCGATTAGTTTTAAGCTTTCGTTCGTTTACAACATTATACCGATCGGCATTGCCTTTTACCGATCAGCATATCCTTGTTTTTGCCCTAATTCAGGTTCTGATTCAGTTTTATTTCGTTTTCTGTCATTTTCGTTCATGTTTGTACATTTCTCGACCATGAATCTTGCCTTACCATCCTGTGTCTTCTTGTTTTGCTTAATATCTATCACCATGAGTAGCTAATCTGCATGCTAGGGCTAGGGTGAACTATTGTGGATCCGGGATTTGGGGGTTCCAATTAAACCGTTTATGCATCTGAACCTATGTTTGATTTAATTGTCGTTTGACTGACCCAGGACGCTAGGTTATCATTTGTTTAGTGTATTTCCCCTGAGACTGACCAAGTGATTGGGAAGATAGACCTGACACCAATCGGCATAGCCTTATACCGATCGGTTGACATATAGGATAGTGATTTCTGTGAGACCGAACCAGTTATCAGAGTCGCTAGGGGTGGTTAGGAGGCCGAATAAGCAACTTTCTCACCCTTTAGACTGTTTAGACCTTGGCTCGACCTATCCCTTTGACACCATAGTGAACCCGTTCTACCCTAGTCTTCGTTTCTTCTGATTTTCATAAATTTACTTCGTTTTATATTTGTTTTCATTTATTCACTGTTTTCAATTTCGTACCTTCTAAACTCACCTCTCAACCTGTTAAACCTGTCACCTTAGCAGAATTGAATATCGACCTAAACTGATTAGATACATCACGCCTCCCTGTGATCGACCCGGACTTATCACTAGCTGCCCTAGTTAGTTTTAGTTTGGACTTATAAATATTGTTTGATAGCGGACTTAGAACGACAAGAATCTCGCCTATCATAAACCAATTTCCAACCGCAAAATCTCAAAACGTCTTCTTGCTAACGCCTTTGTTAAAATGTCAGCCCATTGATTGTCAGTACTACAAAATTCGAGTTTAATGTTGCCCTTTTCTACATGGTCACGCAAAAAATGATGTCTAATGTCTATATGTTTAGTACGAGAATGCTGAGCTGGGTTCTTAGAAATAATAATAGCACTCGTATTATCACAGAAAACAGGCATACAACAAACATTAACACCATAATCACATAGTTGTTGCTTTAACCAAAGTAGTTGAGAACATACCAGTCCTGCAGCGATATATTCAGCTTCTGCAGTTGATAATGCAACCGAATTTTGCTTCTTTGAGCCCCAAGTTATTATGCAAGGTCCAACAAACGTAGCAAATCCAGAGGTACTTTTTCTATCTAAAGAACATCCCGCATAATCTGCGTCTGAATATACTACTAGATCGAAATTACACTCAAGTGGATACCACAAATATAAGTTAGATGTACCAATTAAATATCTCAAGATACGTTTAACTGCAATCATATGTGATTCTTTAGGACATGATTGAAATCTAGCGCAGACACATACACTGAACATAATGTCAGGCCTACTTGCAGTTAAATATAATAAAGAACCAATCATACCTCGATATGTAGTCTCATCTACGGACTTACCATTTTCGTCTAAAGTCAACTTTTTGTCAGTTACCATAGGCGTGTCCATTGGATGAGCGTTCTCCATACCAAATTTTCTGATTAGCTCCTTGACATATTTTTGTTGGTGAATCTTTATGCCTTCTTTGGTTTGTTGAATCTGCAGTCCTAGGAAGAATTTCAATTATCCCATCATGCTCATTTCAAATTCTGAGGTCATAAGATCTGAAAAATACTTGCACAATTTATTGTTAGTAGAACCAAAAATTAATATCGTCTACATAAATTTGAGCAACAAGTAAATCAGAACCTGGGATTTTAGAATAGGGTTTTGTCGACGATCCTAATTTTAAAATGTTTTGCTAATAATTTTTGACATCTGTCGTACCAAGCCCTAGGCGCTTGTTTCAAACATATAATGCTTTATCGAGTTTAAAAACATGGTTTTGAAACTTGCTATTCAAAAATCCAGGAGGTTGTTCAACAAAAACCTCTTCTTCCAAATAACCATTAAGAAATGCAGTCTTAACGTCCATTTGGAACAGTTTCATTCCTTTATGAGCTGCGAAGGCGATGAGCAAGCGAATAGCTTCAAGTCTTGCTACTGGAGCGAAAGTCTCGTCGTAATCAATCCCTTCTTGTTGATTATAACCTTGAACAACCAATCGAGCCTTGTTACGAACTATAACTCCTGAATCATTCAATTTATTTCTGAATACCCATCGAGTACCAATCACAGTTCGATTAGAAGGTCGTGGCACTAGGTGCCATACTTTATTGCGTTCGAACTGTTGAAGCTCCTCTTGCATGGCCACAATCCAGTCGGATTCTGCATGAGCTTCCTTGATATTGGTAGGCTCTATGGTAGACAAAAAAGAATAGAATGACCAAAAGTTATTTAATGTTCGCCTCGTTTGACCTCCTTTATTCAAACTCCCTAGGATCGAATCCATAGGGTGAGAACTCTTATATTTCCATTTCTTAGAGTTCATAGGCTCATCATCATCTGATGAACTATCACTTTCCTCAAATGATTCAGAATCAAGATTGGTTCCCCCTGAGTTGGACTCTGGGGTTATAGCCGAAGTTGGTACAACTTCAGTTACACCATCTTGGTTCTGGTTCAAAGTTATAGCATCATCAGCTATAACTTCAGTTTCCTTTTCCTTGTTTTGAGAAAAGACATTCGTATCATCAACAATTGTCTCAGTTCTCTGTTCAAGGTCATTTGCGGATTTATCAAGTTCATCATTGATTCCTTCAATAACTTCTTCATTATTATTTGGCACGTCATCTCTGGAAAGGTGAAAGTCTGGATCATTCATGTCCTCTTCTTCATTCTGTTCAACTTGTTCAAGCACACTATCTTCATCAAATACAACATGAACACTTTCTTCTATGCACAAAGTTCTTTTGTTAAAAACTTTAAAAGTTTTACTATGATTAGAATAGCCAACAAACACAGCTTCGTCACTTCGTGGATCAAATTTGCTCAAATTACTTTTTCCATTATTATGGACAAAACATTTACTACCGAAGCAACGAAGGTGAGCTATATTGAGTTTTCTCCCTCTTAAAAGTTCATAGGGAGTCTTTTTGAGAATAGGTCTAATCATAGCTCTATTGTGCACATAGCATGCAGTACTTATGGCTTCTGCCCAAAAGCTATTAGGAAGGCCACTACACAAAAGCATAGTGCGGGCCATGTCCTCTAATGTTCTATTCATACGTTCCACGACACCATTTTGTTGTGGGGTTCGTGGTGCAGAAAAGTTATGTCCTACACCATTCTCCCTACAATATTCTATAAAAGCTTGATTATCAAATTCGGTGCCATGATCCGTACGAATGGAAATTAAATTTTTATCATACTTGTTTTGGGCGAGCTTCATTAGTACTACAAACTCATCGAAAGTTTCATCTTTAGTAAATAGAAAGATAGGCCATACATACCTGGAGTAGTCGTCGACTAGGATGAATACGTACCTTGATCCACCGCGGCTTCTAACTTTCATAGGTCCACACAAATCCATGTGTACCAACTCAAGTGGACGCTCTGTACTTACTACTCGTTTCGGTTTGAATGAAGATCTAACTTGTTTACAACGGGCACATGAGTCACACATCTTTTCTTGTTCGAATTTGATTGAGGGTAGACCCTCAACTAAATCCCAAGACTTAAGTTTCTTTAAAATCGTTGGACTGATGTGTGCAAACCTCTTGTGCCACAAGCATGAATCATCCACAGTGACTTTCATGCACGTAAAGGAACTTGTAGTGACTTTGTTTAAATCAATCATATACACGTTCCGTTTACGTAGACCTTCTAAGATAACATTACTAGTACCTTCAACTATGATACGACAAACATTTGAATGAAAAACGACTTTGTTGCCTTTGTCACATAGTTGAGAGATGCTTAGCAAGTTATGCTTAAGGCCATCTACCAGATATACATTATTAATAGCATGTGAAGAAGATATACCAATCTTACCTACACCAATTATGTTGCCCTTCTTGTTGTCTCCAAAAGTGACCTTGCCACCGTTGAAGGGCTCTAGTGAAAGAAAAAAATTCTTGTTTCCGGTCATGTGTCTCGAACATCCACTGTCGAGATACCATAGATTGTTTTCTTTCACTATTATCTGCAAGAGAATCAAATACAACTTTTAGGTACCCACGCTAAGTTGGGTCCTTTGTGGTTAGTGACTCTATGTATTTGATCCTTCCTAACCCATACCTGTTTGACAATTCTTTTCTTCTTAGGATAGGGTTTGCTAGGTTTATTATATTGTTTGTTATTGTTGTGACGCACATTAGGTTTAAACGACTGCTTCTGATTCACATTAGGTTTGGATTTTGAAGGTACAGATGTGTAATCGAAAGCCATGTCATAAAACCACCTGAACTCATTGTTTCTAATCTCATCACGTTGAGATTCAGGTTCAGACTCATTAACACTAGACACGTCATGTTCTTTCACAAAATCAGTTTGATTTTTGTTGTCATTAACATATTTAACACAATTATCTTTAACATGACCGTTGTGACCACAATAATTGCAAATCAGATATTCTGAAAGATTTACGTACTTCCTTCTTCTGAAATCACGGTCAGAAGGAGTGGATTTGCATTTATCATGGTCTCTACGACTATAGCATTCATGACCAAGACCCATCTTCATGTTATTGTTAGACTGTTCGGTAAGGAAGTCTAAGACCTTTTGACTTCCTTCCCACTTATCATGAACTTTTCGTGCTTGTAGGAGCAATTCCTTCAAAGACTGAATTTCTTTTTCACACGACGAATGATCTACATTCGAGTCTTTGGAGGGATTGTTCTTTTTGAAATTTTCACGAAAATCATTAAAACGTTTGTTCAAGATAAGTTTCTCCTCATTATGTTGACTTTTGGCTTGGGAGAATTCAGCCTTCAAATCTTTCAATTGCTGAGAAAGAGAAGAGTTTACTTTCTCGTGATCAAGGATAACATCTTTCTTTGCCTTAGCTTCAGATTGTAAAAGCTCATTGACTTTCTTCAATTCTAAAGTTATAGCTTCATTAGCTATAACTTTGGCTTGAAGATGCTTAATGTTGAGCTTTAACTCTGAGATTATAGCTTCATTAGCTATAACTTTAGACTCAAGAGCTTCTTTCTCAACATTTGTCTTGTCTGAAGTTATAGCTGAAGTTGCCATAACTTTAGACTTGAGCTTTTTAGCTTTGGCCTTTAGAAGTTGGTTTTCCTCAGCAATATCAAGAATTTGTTCTTTAAGATCTTTTAATTCAAGACTCTGTTCATGACAATGATCTAAGGCTTCTTCAAAATACTTAATTAAAGACTTCTTAGATAAATTTTTAACTTGCTTTTTAAGTTCAAGATGACTAACCTCTTCGTCATCTTCTGAATCTGGTTCTGAATCTGAGTTGCCAACAAGACACATCTCGGATTCGCTTTCATTGTCACTGTCAGAAATTAGGTCAAGACTGACGTTGCTTAGACACAAGTTGGCGACTTCCTCTTCCTCTGACTCGTCGTCCTCTGTGTCGAGATCTCCCCAGCAATAAGCCATCATTACTTGCTTGAATTCCTTCTTGGTTTTGTCTCGTTGATTTTTGTCTTTGATTTTCTTCCATGTGGGGCAATCTTTGATCATGTGATCATTATCCCCACATTTGAAGCAACCACGACTTGAAAGAGACCCTTTTGACTCAATTGGCTTCTTGTAAGATTTGTTGGTGTTATTGTTAAACGTTTTCCCTTGTGGTTTATTAAAAAACTTTTTCTTAAAACGTCTAGCAAATAACACTGTTTCATCTTCAAGATCCGAATCTTGTCTTTCACTAGATTCGGCCTGTAAAGCCACCTTCTTGCTATTACTATCATTTGCCGCATCTTCATCAAGAGTAATCTCATGAGCCATTAGGGTTCCAAGTAGCTCTTGATAAGATAGGTCAGATAGATCTTTACATTCCTCAATTACCGTCACCTTAGGTCTCCATCGTTTAGATAGACTTCTAAGGATCTTCCTGGCAATTTCCTCGGAGTCAAAAGTTTTTCCAAGATTTTTCAATTCATTAATGATACTGGAGAAGCGAGTAGACATGCTGTCAAGCGATTCATTTTGTTCCATGGAGAACAGTTCGTATTTTCGCATGAGTAGTGCAATACGTTGCTTTTTGACAACAGTTGTACCCTCATAAGCTAACTCAAGACCATCCCATATTTCCTTGGCAGTAGAACTAGATGAGAAACGATCAAATTCAGTATGGGTCATGCCGTTTTGCAACAGACTAATAGCCTTTGAATTTTCTCAGCTTTCTTATAATCTGCCTCAACATAGTCATCTTCTTTCTTTTCGATGGAAGTGCCTGTAGCCGTTCCAAGCATGATCTTATTAGGACCATTCTTAATGATTAGCCAACACCCCCAATCGTTACCCTTTATGAAATGGGTCATCATATTTTTCCATAAACTGTAGTTCTTCCCATCGAATACGGGACACTTCAGATGTTTGGAATCCATTAAATAAAATTAAATGCAGCGGAAAATAAATAAAAATAAAAAGATAAATGGATCAGACTCCTTGCTGTAAGGCATTCAAGAGCACGAGGCTCTGATACCAATTGAAGAGTCTATTGATCGAATACGAAAGAGGGGGGGGGGTGAATTGAGTATTAAAAACTAGCCCCACTTTTTCGATTTATATGATATGTAATTAATTATTTGATCTTATGAATTAAAATCAACTAATTAATTAATCAAAGTAAGCGCGAAAAACGAAATAACGAAAAGTAAAGAGATAAGAGAGAGGCACACGATTTTTGAAGTGGTTCAGTTTCACACTTTGAAACCTACGTCCACTATTCTCGATTAATAATTTTTAGGTACCTTTCTACTGGATACAAAAATTACCAACCCCACTGTATAATAACACTATGATTATAATCAAGGTTGATATCGCTAAAATACTCTATACTATCTTACGCTAATAAGAAAGTACAATATAACTCACACAAATTTCCGTTAAAGAATTGTAAGCTTATAATGATGTACTATTATCCAATAACGTATTTCACTCAAGCGATTGATAATAATTGATGCACGACTCTTTTAAAAACAAACTCTAAAAAATAATAAATATTTGCTCAAAGGTTTGCTTTAAAACGATTTTGGAAAATCAACACAAGTAAAATAAATAGCCGTGTAAATATGTGTGTATTTCGTGTGTTTTTCAAATTGTATGTGATTGAGTATTTATAGTAGTAGAATCATAGTAGATCTAAAACCATAGTATAATATTTAATTCAAGATTACTTATCTTATCATAAAATAATAGTTGCTTATCTTTTGAAAATATGCTTTTCTCAAACTAATTGTTGGTTTATCTTATAGAATATATTATCTGATATCTCAAAATATTGTTGTAAAGATATAGTAGAATCCTAGATTAGGTAAACTAAGGAAACAACCTAGATTGGCCGAAATCCTCTAGCTCACGAAACCCTAGGAGGCACGCAACCCTAGGTGGCACAAACACTAGGTTTCACGAAACCCTAGGTGCCTCAAACACTAGGTGGGCTAATTAGGTTAACAACAAATTGAGATAGAATATATTAGAAACCCTAGGTAGCATGACAACCCATAAGTTGTATTACTAACCAATAGAATCTAATAAATATATTCTCTATTAAAACTTTTGATAAATATAAAAATACTCTTTCACTTTTGAAAACATTTAAATCATTTTATTTCCAAAATCATGGCATCAATATTTATCATAAAGTCATAGGCCTAAAGGCATAATTTGAAATAAAAATCTATCTTTGGAATGGATATAGTTACCGAAATGACGACCTTATACTATCTAATCTTCACAAAAAAGATCTTCAACGTATACGGATCATCCTTCATCTGATCACAACGCCCCTCCATTGAGTCTTGTGTAGGTTGATGTAGATCTTTGTTTGAAAGAGAGTTTCTTTAAAGTTATGCACTGGTTACTATAACTTCCTATGTTCACTTCCAAGGTTATTTACCTGAAGTTGTTTATAACTTTGTTCACCGACGTTATCAAGTTATGCCTAACTTTGATTTCCTTCCATAATTGTTGCTAGCTATAATAGACTAAAGACACCATACACGCATATGATAATCCGAGTTGTAAAAACATATTATTACGTAAACACATGTCATTATCAAACTATGACATGGTCACAACAACCTTCTGAGGACGATTTAGCTTGTGTGATAAAACACTTTTACTTGTAAACATTTTGGAGAGACTTCGTCTCTTGATGTAGTTAATTCGTACTTTTTTAGTTTGTAATATTTGGACAACTCCGCGTATTTTTCCTTGCATGTCTAAAAAGTTTTTAAAAATCAAGAAGTCGCTATATACTTCACATGCTTGTTTGTTTTATATTTCCGCATTCGCGAGGGTTGTCACACTATGACACTTGAACTTGCCATCAATCGCATAACACTCTAGTCACTTGGAGATGTAACCTCTGTTGGAGCCAGTGTCCTCCACAGTTAGTGCAATAACATAAATAAATATCTGTAGGTTCACAGGGTATACTTTGTATTATAATCAGTTGATTAACGTTTATTGATAACGGTTGGCTTGCTAGATAAGTTTGACGTTATTGTCATACAGATGGCGGTGATCAACTGGTCCCTAAAAGTCACACCTAAAGGATGTGTTTGAGAGATGTGATTATTTGAGAAAATAATCAAATTGATGCCCTATTATATGATTAAAAGGTTAGTCAGTGTATTTGACTAAAAGGTTAGTCAATGTGATGATGAGACGATTATTTAATAATGATTAAATAAAGTTAGCTGAGATGAATTAAATGTAATTCGTAAATTGAATATAAAATGTTATATTTAATTGTTGTATATAATGTAAGCTAATTAAACATAAACCGTTATAATTAATTGGCAAATTATAAATATACGGATATTTATAATTAATGATGTATTATAATGTCGGTCCTTGACAAATGACGATTATAATATATTACATTATATTGGAAGCTAAAATGACCGAAACAAAGTGTCCAGATACACTCGGTTTTTCCGGTCAATGGGTAGTTATTTGAGGAGATTAAATCTCCTCATATAAGACCTAGGGGAGCCGTGAGATTGGTAAGAGTAGGAGAAAAATTCTAACCTAATTTCTACACTCACTTGTGCCTCCATCACACAAAAAGACAAAAACCTAAAAGTTAACAGTAACTTTTAATTATCTTTCTAGCAAAGGAGAAGGGCATTTCTCGATCAATCTTGGGTGAGACGATTAGGAGGATATCTGCTTTGATATCAGTTCTTAGGCCGAATTTTTCTAGGACCAAAGGTTCAATTCGTTTTCTCTATATTTTATATCGTTTTCATATTTATGACTCGCAATTCATATTCTATAATTTTGTTATAATCCTAAATTTTAAGGGGATGTAAACTGTTATTTCCCACAAGTGGTATCAGAGCTTAAGGCTACAAAATTATATTATATGTTTTTCATTTTATGAAATATAAATTTGAGAAAAAAAAAAATGATAAAACCGAAATTTTTTTTAGGGTTTCGGCAGATTTTTTTTTGCCGTGTTGATTCATTTTTTTTTGGGTCTTGTTTTTCCAATGTTGATTTATTGATATTGTTATTTTAAAAGGTTAAAATTCAATATAATAAATTTGTTTTGTTTTAATTTGATAAGGATTAAATTAAAATAAGATGGAATTGTTTTGATTTTTGTTGTTGCTATTGTTTTCGGCCTCATTGTTTTAAATTTATAATTTTTGTATAATGTTTCAATTTTAATGATGTTCAAAGCGATTGTGATTAAATGAATATATGGATAATCGATTTAATCATGATTTAGATGTTCATTTTAAAAGGTTAAATTGAATAATCTAGTTTGAATCAATATTTAATAACGATTAGATATTGAATTTTGTACCGATCTAGCAATATTGACAACACCGAAATTTTTTTTTGTACGTGCTGCTACTGTTCAATTTAAAAAAAAAAAATATTTTTTTTTCTGTTTTTTATTGCTGTGCAGCAGTATTTTTTTTATTTTTTAATGTTTTTGTTTCGGTTTTTGCTAAACCGTGAAAAAAAAAAAAAAAAAAAAAAATTTTCGGGACTGGTACTGTTCACGTGAACAGTGATCAGTAGAGAAAAAAAAAATTGTTTTTTTTTTTTTGTTTTTGGCATTATAAAGATAATGTTTGTTTGTTATTGTGAAAAGGTTAACAATAATGATACCCGATTATTTTAAAAAGGTTTAAAATAAAAATGGATTATGGAAGATTAAAATTGTTGTGGGCAATTAAGGAATTGTCACATAATTTTGATCGTTTTTAATGGTGGTTTGGATAATTAATCAACATAATTAATGAATTATGTATTGTAGTATTAATTTATATAGTTGATGCATTTTATTTTTGTCGAATGAATGAATGAATGAATGGTTTGATTTACGTTTTTTGCAATTGTTTGAAAAATGTAAAACCTAGTGTGGCCTTAGTTAATCATGTTTTCGTAATGATGGAAACATGGTTTGGATGTATTTATGAGATCTCGAATCTCCTTTTATTTCTTTTAATTATGTTTTTGGAATTAGAATGTAAATAGGTTTATTTTGTAATTTTGAAAATGTAATTTAAGAAGACTAAAGATGGAGATCGGATGCTCACTCCCGCTTCATGGACCAAGATGAGACAAAGTCAAGCTTCTCGGGTCCATTAGGATGGATTCCAAACTTGTATTTACTGTTCATTTTGGTAGATAGGCCACACTAGGACCGTTGTAATAGTTTACGTTTTTTTTCGTTCTTTTGCTTTTCATTCACATGTTAAATAATTGCATCATATTCCGCCTAAACCAAACCACCTAAATTGCATGAAAAATGATTCATATAGTTTTGATTTTTCATCTTAGACATACAGATGTCACTCGTTCATAGGGCCATCACCTTAGTCTAAATCATTCACGAAATGCTAGAAATTTGTTCACTTAAAATGAATTAAATTTAAGATGATGGGATCTTCCTCTAAAATGAAAATTGAGATTAGTCTTTATAGGAAAAACTACTATGAACCCCTTCTTCGTCGGAAGTCATAATATGACCCCTTCTACGTTGGGTAAGTAGTGAGTGTTGACCTATTTTACCTCAACATTGTAGTCCGAGTAATATCTCGGGATTATAATGGACTAAAGATAGAATTTACAGAAATTTATCGACCGAGAATTCTAAAGGTAGAATTAGCCAAGAGGTTGGCTTATCAATTTACAGAAATTGAGTCTTGGGATCATTTATATAATTCTTGAGGGAGGTCAATTGTATAAATGCATGAGTCATCGCATTAAACAGTTTTTGCATTAAGACTTAATTTTAAAACGATGAAACTTATCATAATTTTTCTTCTTTTCACAGTTTCTTGAATCCGTTATATAAAGATATAACTGCTTAAAATAACAAATGGCTGGACGTACAGACGACCCAATGCCAAGTGCTACACTCGCTCGCGAGTCCTGGCTAAAGATCTTTATGGACAACATGAATCAGTCCACGCGACTGAAGAATGATGGGTCAAACTTTGCGGACTGGGAGGCGGCATTACGGAATGCTGCCATTGCTGACGGTAAGCTCAAGTACTTGACTGAGCCACTACCGACTAACCCAGGCCCCAATGCAGGAGCCAATGCATCACTTGCTTATAGTGATTTCGTAATGGAGGCGGGTGCGATAAAGAACGTACTCATCTTTTCAATGGAATCCAATTTGCAGAGGCGATTCATAGCCCAGGGTGCAAACAAGATTTTCACCACTCTCTCTAACGAGTTCTCGAAAGCTCCGAGGATCGTTAGCTATGAGTATACCTGTCGCTTCTTTGAAGCGAAACTCCAGAAGGGCCAAGCGGTTAGCCCACACATTCTTGCTATGATCGAGAATGTCGAGAAGCTGGAGGCTCTTGGTTGTAAAATCGATGAGACGATCATTATTGATCGACTGCTTCATTCACTTCATGATGGTTTTGCCCTTTTCAGGGCAAATTACTATATGAATGATATGAAGAAAAGTCTTCATCAGCTCCACTCACTTCTCGTACAGACCGAGAGTGATCTGAAATTGAGTGGGAGCGTGAAACAGGACGTTCTCATGATTAACAACAAGGGTAGGGGTAAGGGCAAGGCTCAAGCTGACCTAGCTGTAGGGAAGCCAAAGTTCAAAAAGCTAGGAAAGGTCAAGAGTGGGCCTGGTGAGACTAGCGGTAGCTCACAAGGCAAGACAAAGAGCAAAGAAAACATGGAGTGCCACCATTGCCATAAGACTGGGCATTGGAGGCGGAACTGTCCCGTGTATGGTAAAGACGTAAAATCAGGCCGCGTCACTCCTATTGGTACGTCATCTTTTATTCATATGATTGAGATTAACCATGCAAGTTTCGGAACTTTGGTACTAGATACTGGTTGTGGTTCTCATCTGTGTAATCATTTGCAGGGCCTAAGAAGCATCACAACTCTCGCAAAGGGTGATGTGGACCTGCGAGTGGGGAATGGAGCTAGAGTTGCTGCCGTTTCAGTGGGAACATATGTAATCCAACTCCCTAGTGGTTTTGAGTTATTACTGAATAATTGTTACTATGTACCCAGTTTGTCGAAAAACATTATTTCTGTTTCCGTACTTGATAAAGACGGTTTTTCGTTTTTAATAAAGGATAATAGCTGTATATTCTTATTAAACGATATGATTTATGGTAAAGCTGTTTCCATAAATAGAATATATGTTTTAGATCAAACCACAGATATAATGCATGTGAGTAATAAGAAAGCAAAGGTTGGTGACAAAGATCAAACCTATCTATGGCATTGCCGTATGGGACACATAAATGAAAAACGCGTGAAAAAGCTCATTGATAATGGGACTATCTCCCCATTTGACTATGAATATTGTGGCACGTGTGAATCATGTCTCATAGGCAAAATGACTCGAATTTCCTTCAAAGGTATTGGAATGCGCGCTGCTGACCTATTAGGACTCATACATAATGATGTGTGCGGACCTATGTCAATCAACGCTAGAGACGGCTATAGGTATTTTATCACTTTCACGGACGATTTGAGTAGATATGGTTATGTCTACTTAATGAAGCATAAATATGAGTCCTTTGACAAGTTCAAGGAATTCCAGAATCAGGTTGAAAACCAGCTGGATAGAAAGATTAAAGCACTACGTTCAGATCGTGGTGGCGAATATCTTTCGAATGAGTTTGATCAACACCTTAAAGACTGTGGTGTAGTACTACAGTTAACTCCACCTGGAACACCACAATTGAATGGTGTGTCCGAACGGAGAAATCGAACATTGCTTGATATGGTTCGATCCATGATGAGTCACACGGTTGTGCCTGACTCATTATGGGGATATGCTCTATTGTCTGCTGCTCTAATACTTAACCGAAGTCCGTCTAAAGCTGTAGACAAGACTCCATATGAATTATGGAAGGGAACGGTCCC
Source organism: Heliosperma pusillum (assembly GCA_022085475.1). Lineage (NCBI taxonomy): Eukaryota > Viridiplantae > Streptophyta > Magnoliopsida > Caryophyllales > Caryophyllaceae > Heliosperma > Heliosperma pusillum. The sequence continues at coordinate 20,381 of JAIUZE010073397.1, read as the reverse complement.
TAACTTGTCCTTTATTCGGGTTTGGGGCTGCGAGGCTTATGTCAAATGGAGACCTGACGATAAGCTCGGCCCACGATCGGTCAAGACATACTTTATTGGTTATCCAAAAGGGATGTTTGGTCATTACTTTTACTCGCCTACCGAACATCGAGTTTTTGTTGCGGCTAGTGCGACGTTCTTAGAGAAAGAATTTCTCGAGAATAGGACAAGTAATGGAACCTTCGATCTGTCGGAGATTCAAGAACCAACAACCGAGCAACCAATGGAGGAAACTGTTCCTTCATCATCGGTTGCGGTAAATATTCCTGAGGAACCCAGGAGGTCGGGTAGAGTCTCCATTCCTCCAGACAGATACATTGGTATGGTCGAGGAGAATGGGAGAGATGATGTTTTACTCCTAGAGAGTAACGAACCCGCTACCTATAAAGGTGCCATGACCTGTTCCGACTCTAAGCTATGGCTTGAAGCCATGCAATCTGAGATGGACTCTATGTATGAGAATAACGTATGGGATCTGGTTGACTTACTGATAAGGTTCGGCCTCTTCAGTGCAAATGACTTTATAAAATAAAGCATTCTGTAAAAGGACAACCAGATACATACAAGGCACGACTAGTGGCAAAGGGTTTCACTCAGGTGCAAGGATTGCACTATGATGAAATTTTTGCACCCGTAGTTATGCTGCGTTCCATTCGGATAATCTTAGCGATTGCCGCTTTTCATGACTATGAAATTTGGCAAATGGATGTGAAAACCGCCTTCTTAAACGGTTATTTGGAGGAGGAGTTGTACATGGTACAACCCGAAGGTTTCATTGATCCTAAAAATCCTACGAAGGTATGCAAGCTTAAGCGTTCCATTTATGGACTTAAGCAAGCTTCACGGAGTTGGAATCATCGTTTCGACCAGGTGATAAAAGAGAATGGATTTACTCGATCGGTCGAGAAACCATGCTTATATATCAAGTCGAGTGGGAGCAAGATTGTCTTCCTAATATTGTATGTTGATGACATACTCTTGATTGGGAATGACATACCTCTCTTAACTTCGGTAAAAGTTTGGTTAAAGAACCATTTCCAGATGAAAGATCTGGGTGAAGCACAAAGAAATTTGGGGATCCGTATCTACAGAGATAGATCACGACGGATGTTATCCCTCAGTCAGGAGTCTTATATAGATAAGATTCTTGAGAGGTTCAGCATGACCAACTCCAAGAAGGGGAACCTTCCAATGGTCTCTGGGATGCATTTGAGTAAAGCTCAGGCACCAAAGACATCGGAAGAGGTCGAGCGCATGAGTCGGATTCCTTATGCATCAGCTATATGATCGATCATGTATGCCATGATATGCCATGTCACATGGCATATGCATTGAGTATGACGAGTCGTTACCAAGGCAATCCAGGTGAAACACACTGGATAGCTGTTAAGAATATCCTTAAGTACCTACGGGGGACTAAGGATTGGGTATTGACTTATGGAGGTGACAATGAGCTATGCGCAACCGGTTACGCAGATGCTAGGTTCCAAATGGATCGAGATGACTCGAAATCTCAGTCTGGATTTGTGTTTACTCTTAATGGCGCTGCGGTCAGCTGGAAAAGCTCCAAACAAAATGTTATAGCAGATTCTACGACTGAGTCCGAGTACTAAGCTGCTTCAGAGGCTGCGAAGGAAGGTATATGGATGCGTCAGTTCTTACAGGGACTAACCGTAGTTCCTAGTTCGGATGACCCGATCACCATCTATTGTGATAATAGTGGTGCCATCTTCCAGGCTAAGGAGCCTAAGTCCAGCAACAAGTCTAGGGATGTACAACGGAAGGCTCACATGATCCGAGATTACGTGGAGCAAAGGGAGATAGTGATAGACAAGATTCATACGGATGATAACGTTGCAGATCCTCTCACTAAATCGTTAAGATATGATAAGCATGAAGGGCACGTTATTTCCATGGGAATTAAGCGTGTTCCTGAATTGTATTAGTTGTTTTATATGGATTAGACACCTGTATATTTTTCATAAAAACTATTAATAAAATCATCGTTATGTTTTATATTTTGTTTTTCATGTGGGTTGTACAGACAACATTGAACACCACAAAGTGAACTGAATTACGTTATATTTATTTTGGGTCCGTAATTGCCTACATGAGCTGATAACTCTGGCAATTATTTTGTGACGTCGATTGATGGTGGGTTCAACGAGCCATAAGTCAACTTGTTGAGTGATCAATCACAGATGCGGGTTATAATGATACTGCGCGGGACATTATCGTGACGACGTTATGGATTCCTAAATGTTTCAGAACATTAAGTGCTGGGTCGTGGATAGGACATCCATAGTGTTCCTAGAGTAGATTCTTTTGACTATCGACTGTCTCTTGAGATAAAGGCAGTTTTTGGGTGACTTTGGTTTCATTCTCATGGTCGACCGTAACAGGAGGCTAAGTAGATTTTTACTGGGTCATTTCATACTGCGCTTGTATCTGTAAGATTCGAGTTGAAGAAATATCCAACATTTATCAGGATATGATATTTCTCAGGGCCACTCGAGGAGCTGTAACTGAAATGCATGGCCATGCTCAAATGAAGATTCGTTTATCAGTTAAGTTACTCTCTAGTCGGGGAAACCACTCTTGATATTGATCACTTGTAAACTACGACCTTTGTGAATACGGACTTTGCAAATTGGTTTACATTGAGTGGGAGAAATTTATAATGGATATGAGAATCGGTTATCGCACATACACTTGTACGGACAAGTGGGAGATTGTTGGAGCCAGTGTCCTCCACAGTTAGTGCAATAACATAAATAAATCTCCGTAGGTTCACAGGGTATACTTGTATTAAATCAGTTGATTAACGTTTATCGAAACGGTTGGCTTGCTAGATAAGTTTGACGTTATTGTCATACAGATGGCGGTGATCAACTGGTCCCTAAAAGTAACACCTAAAGGATGTGTTTGAGAGATGTGATTATTTGAGAAAATAATCATATTGATGCCTATTATATGACTAAAAGGTTAGTCAGTGTATTTGACTAAAAGGTTAGTCAATGTGATGATGAGACGATTATTTAATAATGATTAAATAAAGTTAGCTGAGACGAATTAAATGTAATTCGTAAATTGAATATAAAATTTTATATTTAATTGTTGTATATAATGTAAGCTAATTAAACATAAACCGTTATAATTAATTGGCAAATTATAAATATACGAATATTTATAATTAATGATGTATTATAATGTCGGTCCTTGACAAATGAGGATTATAATATATTACATTATATTGGAAGCTAAAATGACCGAAACAAAGTGTCCAGATACACTCGTTTTTTCCGGTCAATGGGTAGTTATTTGAGGAGACTAAATCTCCTCATATAAGACTTAGGGGAGCCGTGAGATTGGTAAGAGTAGGAGAAAAATTCTATACTAATTTCTACACTCACTTGTGCCTCCATCACACAAAAAGACAAAAACCTAAAAGTTAACAGTAACTTTTAATTATCTTTCTAGCAAAGGAGAAGGGCATTTCTCGATCAATCTTCGGTGAGACGATTAGGAGGATATCTGCTTTGATATCTGTTCTTAGGCCGAATTTTGCTAGGACCAAAGGTTCAATTCGTTTTCTCTATATTTTATATCGTTTTCATATTTATGACTCGCAATTCATATTCTATAATTTTGTTATAATCCTAAATTTTAAGGGGATGTAAACTGTTATTTCCCACAACCTCATATAAGCAACTAGGGGCCAATGCTATGTTAATCCAGTCCACTTTAATGGAGTCCAAAATTGTCTCTACAATCCATTTGGATATAACAAAGCACAAAACTGAGTTTATGAAACTCTAACGATAAATGTGATTATCATATATGAACAATCAACACAATGTTATTTCTTCATATCATATAATCTAAAGTTTATTTCGTCCAAGACAATTCATGACGATCTTATTAAATGTAAGAAAGGCTTGGATTGTGAATATACCATGTATTCATTTATTACAACCTTGTGAATGTCTTTTTCCTTCCATTCAATGTTATTCCTAATAACATGAATTCATCTACGTACATGTCTAGATCTCTATCTAGTGTTGGTCTCTTTAACTTGAAAGGTGCTCCCACTCGTTATCATGATAACTGATAGGTATTTAGGTGAAAGGATCTACCATTAGCTCCTTGTTAGCCTCCTTATCCTCATCATAATGTACTACGTCTCTATTTGTAGAATTTATAATGATTGACTCTTCAATCATCCTTTTAGTTATTCGCTTCTTTGATAACAAAGGTACGCCTAGGATTTGAATAAATCGTTATAAGTTTGGAAATTTGGGTTTGTGTAACCTTTACCACATTACCAAATTTTCTCTACCAAACACAAGATGAATCCTTAGTCCTCCTTGAGAACTCTACGGATGTTCTCGTAGGCTATCCAATGACTTTCATGTGGATTGTTTTGTTTTAGGCTTGTCATGCTCCCAACATACAATTCATTTAGGTATGTGCATGTAATGGCATACATGATTGGTATCATGTGATCAACTATTGTTAGGTTCAGTGGATGACTATGACCCTTTCATAGTGATCCCACTTTTATCAACATAAACAACCTTTTTAACTTGTTGAATAGATTAAGGATCTTATCGATATAAGATACCTTTTAAATGCCAAGCTAAAAAACTTCTATTCCACAATAGATTATGATTTTAGTATACATGTTGCCCTCTTTCATCCAACATTAAAATCCAACCACTCCTTTCAAGAAGGTAATATGAATATGTCACTCTAAATGAGTGAAACGTCATTCAAGTGGAAAACAATTTCTCCCACTGAACTTCATGTCTTTACATGATAAATTAAACTCCTACTTAACTTCATGTCTAGACATGACTTTAACTCCCACTGTATTTCATGTCTATACATGACTTTTCGACAATTCGACTGAAACATTTCTTATATCTTATAATAGAAAAGATCATCATAACCTCTAGGTAGATACATACCATTGGCTTGTGTCATCTACACATCCTATTCCAAATCCCTATTTGGACATGTGGTTTTGATGTGTATCTTGTACACACCTATTTTGAGGTATTTCATTGATGATTTGGATCTAAGCATAGTTACGCATTAACTTTGCTTTTGTAGACATCTACATGTCTATCCATGCAACTACAATTGGACAACTCCAAATAAAACACTTTATTTGCATAGATTCCATATAGTTTCATAAGTCTCTTTTAGAAAATCGAAATTCAAAATTTCTAGTTACTTCCACTTCATAGATCATAATCTTATTATATCAAGAACAATTTCTTTTGGTCTCGTGACTAGTCTAAGGATTCACCTAAGAACGCTTTGTTTTGGTCTCCTCACTAGTCTTGAGTCTAACCTAAGAACATATTCTTTTGGTTTCCTCACTAGTTCCTAACTAGGTTTTTCGTTGTGGCTTATTTTCTCCCACTTTATCTTTAGAAAAATACAACTATTTTCTTTAAAGATAGCCTTATAAGCCACAAACAATTTTGTACTCATACTAGTGAGGGAGATAGAAGTATCACAACATGACCTTTAAGTGATCTACTAAAGATTTCATTGTAAAGAAATCGAATCTTAGCTTCGAGATAGACTAGTTCTATAAGCTAAAGAGGTGTACTCATAATCATGTCAATTACAATCTTTATAAGTGGTGAGGCCAATTGGTTTGGTAGGTTCCCTACTTTGAGTTCAATAACTCAATTTTGACTTAGCAATTGATCTTTTAAAGTGAGAATCGAATTCTTAGCCTTTTATTATAATGATCCAATCATCATAATACTAATATGATCAATTTGAGTCGATACAATTTATGTTATTTGTGCAAGTAGAGTATGATGATATGTTTTTAGAACTAAAAGTGTCCACAAACCGAGTGACTTGGGTTGAAAACCAAGTCACTAAATCCAATTACAACCAATGTCAATAAAAGGAATTAAACAAATTTCCATGTCAAACAAGGAAATTATAAAAGTTCTAAAAACAATGTCTCAAAATACATCCCAAAATTTTGATAATTCAAAACGAGACCAAGCTTCCATAGGTCTTCAATCATGGGTAGCTACCTTAGCTTCCCTTAAGAGCCTTCTTAGGCTTGCTTGTCCTTGCCTTTATCCTTGCTAGGATGCCCTAATTACAATTAAATAGGGTAAGAATCACAACTCGTATGTATATACCAAAGTTGAGATCATAACATAAACGGTAGGGATAAACTACAACCTGAAACATCTTTCCATTTTTGATATCTCCTAGATATTTAGTGCAATTCCTCTTCCAATGCTCTATGCCATTACAATAATGGCACTTGTCCTCGGTTGAGGCACCTTTCTTAGGTTTGGGTGAACTTTTCTCAATAGCTTTTTCCTTTTCCTTTGAAGGTGGAGGGCTTCTTCCCTTTACTACCACCTTTCTTGAACTTCCCCTTGCTCCTTTTATTAATATGGAGTATATCCTTGGAAGTGCTAACATTTAGCCCATGTCTCTCTCGGCTTGTACGAGCATCTTGTGCATTTCATGAAGAGAGGTTTCTCATGTTATGCATATTGTAGTTTACCCTAAACTTCACATATGCTTTGATTTTCCCCAAGGATTGTTAGATTCGATCGATAACGAGTTGTTCGGGAATTGTCACCCCTTGCAATTTAAGAGTCTCAATATGCTCAATCAATTTGAGTGCATGAGGGCTAACTTTTGGTCCTCTTTTAGGTTCATGTTGAATAATGTGGAAGCCGTCTTTTATTGTAAGATCTTAGGAGCATGTGAAAAAACATGGTCACAAGCTTGGCATAGATCTCATAGGCCGTGCTCATCTTATGGCACTCCCTTGAAGATTGGCCTCCAACGAGAAGATCAAAACGTTTTTGATCGCGGCGGACTCTTTGTGGCTAGCCTCATAGGCTCGCCTTGCGTGGCGGTTGAGCTTTCATTAGGTGCGGTGAAAGAGGCCTTGGCAAGGTGACGAAACATGTCGTCACCCGCCGTGGCTAAGCGGAGTTGCATATCCCAATTGGTAAAATTAGCGCCATTCTTTTCTAACTTGCATCGATCCATGAAGGATCGAAGCCATGAGACATTTGTGAGAGTTGGAGCATAGGTGGTGGTGGAAGAATTATCATTTGCCATTGCGAATAAACAATTATGACTACAAATTTTAAAGACATAAAGGAAATGTCAACATTTATCAATATAAATACTTGTAAACATTTTAAACAAGTTTCAACATTTAAATAGTGACTTCTACCCAACTATTATAAATGATTCCGAGATCCAAATTCATATCAACTTGGGCACGGTAAGCCGATTCATCCCTTATAAACATAATTCGGTGGATTAACTCTTTAATCGATTCTACATTAGAACTCTCGGTCGATAATATTACTTTAATATTTATCTTAAGCCCGGAACACATGCGGCTACGGTCGCGAATACTTCCGTTGAGCTCAATCCAAATTTCGAAATAATAACATTTATTACCCCACTTACCCAACGTAACAAGTTTAGCACCTCGGTGAGCCGAGCCTACTTCTTTGCGAAATTTGGATTCATGGGTTTTACATTTGGTAAGGCTTGATCTCAATTATTTGTTATGAGAGGTCATGTCAATTTATAATCTATCATGTTAAAGTGAACTAAATCGATTAATTAACGATTATTTTAATTTGACACGGTCGAATACTCGATGAAATATGCATGTCGTGTTATTGCGATTTGGCAATGCATGCAAACATATTTAATAAAAATGCAAGCATAAAATAAAACTCCTAGTATGGCCTTTCCTAGAATAGAAAATCTTATATTCTATTACAAATTCGGAAACCAACTCCTTTGGTCCCTTGAACTTCATAAGCATGCCTCCGAAGGTCACCGTCTCTCTCGGAACTCCTGTCCGAATGGCACCGTCTTTGAGAAACTCCGGTTTTACAATTAGTTACAAAATATATATAATAAAATTACAATAATTTCCTATTATACATTTGTAAAATAAAATAATACAATAAAAGTGATTCGAGAACACATTAAATTACAACGGAATCAATATTCCCTTACATTTCGGGCAATATCGATTAAAACTAAGTCATACTAAGATAAAATAACATAATTCCAAATTACATAAACCAAAATATGACATTAATAAATTGAAAATATGACATTCATAAATAAAAATGCAGCATTATAATATGTATAAAACATGCTCATGTTAAATGCCAAATCGCCCTATTTAACGGTTTATATCGAATATAACCCGGTTTTACGGAAATGCGTGATAATAACACTTTAAAATCACCAAACAATACTTAAATCATATTTAAGTCCAAGTTAATTATCCCAACTCATTTAGGCCTCAAACATTAGTCATCACTCAATTTTTGACAATAATTCAACTTGTTGTTATTTAATTGCTTATAATTAGACTTTTAAAATCATATTTTAATCAAATAAATCCAAATTTAATTACAATAATTTCAAAATTTCAATTTCAAATTCTTGAACATTCTGGAACATTTCCATGACACTCATAATGTCAAAAATTATGGTTAAAAATTTGTAATCGGTTTTTGAGAAAAAATGGTTGCGCTTTATCGGTTTTATCAAATAAAATACATAAAGCATGCAAAAATTAATCATATTAAAGTTTCAACTTTATATCTGAAATTTGGGACATATATGTAACCAGGAAAATTTTCTCTTGACATGAAATTTATTTTAGCAATATTTGCTAAATTAGTCACTATTTATGTCGTTTTTACATTAAAAAGTCATAAATCATGATAGACAAATCACATTATTCTGAAAATTTTTTGTCTAACAGGTAAACATGCAAGAGCCAACATACTAAAATTTCATGGTCAGATTCAAAGCGGAAATTTTTGTAACCATTTGACTTTTATTTATTTCATTTTATCATATAAAAATCATAAATCACACGAAAAAAGTCCACTTCACTCGAAATTTTACATACAGTAATTAAAATACATTTTTAATATTGTGTAAAAATATCAAGGTCAGAAGATAAGTCTAACTTTTTTTAGCATTTTAAACATCATTTTACTCATTAAAATGTAATAAAAATACTAAAAATCATATTTCAGCACTATAAATTTCCATAAATCATCAAAATGACCTAAAATCATATTAGGACCAGAATATATTGACATGCATATAATTTTGTGATTTTATCTTATAGAACACAAATTACTAGTTTTCTTTAAGTTACCATAACTCGAAAAAACTATAAATCGATTATGCATGCAACAACCAAGGCTTTTGATACCGCTTGTGAGTTACTTAAACTCGATATTAGACATTTATAATATCATATTACAAATAATTTACTCTTAAACCATTTAGATCTTATGCATGCATAACAAAACAATACAAAATAAGAAGAACCATTTTTCTTACATTGATTTTGGAACAAATATGGGCACAAGATTAGGACACCTTCCTAATCTTTTTCTTGAGCTTAAATAATAAGGATGAACTCCAAGTTCTTAGTATAAGAACACTTCTCTAAGTTTCACCCAAGACAAACCTTTTAATCTCTACTAAAATACTACACTAGAATTAAAAGTAGTATCCCTTAAAATAAATCTAATAACCTCTTATTACTACACTAGTAATCTTATTAGAAAATATAAACTCTAATATGAACTTCTTATGTTTTTAGAGAGAAGTTGGAGAATAAGAGAGATAAGTATATGTTTTAACTTATGAGATGAATGAACTTCAAATAAGGAGAAAAATCTCCTTATTGTACAAGCCATGACCGACCCACCCTAAGCATGGGTAAGGGTGAATTGCTTTTGTTCTTAACAAGATATTAGATAGGTATCTAGGCTTAGGTAGGTAATCATATTGTTTAATTCTCAATTAGAACAATTATAATTACCTAAATCCTACCCTAATACCCTACCCAACCGGTTATACAACATAAAATGGGTGTCCATTTTATTTTTGTAATTTTTCATTTGTCACACATGTGACATGTGACATGTAACATGTAACATGTAATTAGGCTTATAAATGTACATTTAACTAATTTAAATGCAATTTCATAACAAAGAAGTTAGACTTAACATTTTAAGTCACATTTAATAATTACATGTAAATAAAATGGGTCATCTCATATAAGTTTAATATAATCTACAACAGTTTGTAATTATAATTGACCAATTTCACTTATCTCAAATGTTTCATAAACATAATGCATTCTTAGTAATATAACAATTAAATTACCAAAATGAATCTTATTTAATCATATTACAATAAGATATCATTCTCACTTATAATTTAAACTTGGTTCAGTTTAAGGGATTAATTAATCTGTATCGCTATACAATTAATTAATGTATATGATTAGAGGATTGTCCTTTAGGCGTGACCTCAAGGGATCAACTGATCACCACCGTCATACGACAGTAACGTCAAACTCAATTGAGCCAATCGTTACCGATTTATATTGACCAGTTGACTATAATGTTCATCATCCCTTTTGTATTCTTTATTATTGTGATTTAATTATGTGATCGCACTATTGTTGAGGACACTTACTCCAACAGGTACTTCCACTTCATAGATCATAATCTTATTATATCAAGAACAATTTCTTTTGGTCTCGTCACTAGTCTAAGGATTCACCTAAGAACGCTTTCTTTTGGTCTCCTCACTAGTCTTGAGTCTAACCTAAGAACATATTCTTTTGGTTTCCTCACTAGTTCCTAACTAGTTTTTCGTTGTGGCTTATTTTCTCCCACTCTATCTTTAGAAAAATACAATTATTTTCTTTAAAGATAGCCTTATGAGCCACAAACAACTTTGTACTCTTACTAGTGAGAGAGATAAGAGTATCACAACATGACCTTTAAGTGATCTACTAAAGATTTTATTGTAAAGACATCGAATCTTAGCTTCGAGATAGACTAGTTCTATAAGCTAAAGAGGTGTACTCATATTCCTGTCAATTACAATCTTTATAAGTGGTGTGGCCAATTGGTTTGGTAGACTCCCTACTTTGAGTTCAATAACTCCATTTTGACTTAGCAATTGATCTTTCAAAGTGAGAATCGATTTCTTAGTCTTCTATTATAATGATCCAATCATCATAATACTAATATGATCAATTTGAGTCAATACAACTTATGTTATTAGTGCAAGTAGAGTATGATGATATGTTTTTAGAACTAAACGTTTCAACAAACCGAGTGACTTGGGTTGAAAACCAAGTCATTAAATCCAGTTTCAACCAATGTCAATAAAAGGATTTGAACAAATTTCCATGTCAAACAAGGAAATTATAAAAGTTCTAAAAACAATGTCTCAAAATACATCCCAAAAATTTGATAATTCGAAATGAGACCAAGCTTCCATAGGTCTTCAATCATGGGTAGCTACCTTAGCTTCCCTTGAAGAGCCTTCTTAGGCTTGCTTGTCCTTGCCTTTATCCTTGCTAGGATGCCCTAATTACAATTAAATAGGGTAAAATCACAACTCGTATCTATATACCAAAGTTGAGATCATAACATAAACGATAGGGATAAATATTTACCTACTGGAACAACCTTTCCAGTTTTAAGATCTCCAAGATACTTATAGCAATTCCTCTTTCAATGCCCTACGCCATTACAATAATGTCATTTTTCCTCATTGGAGGCACCCTTTATGGACATGGGAGAGCTATTCTCAATAGCTTGACCCTTTCCCTTGAAGGTGGAGGACTTCTTCCCTTTACTACCACCTTTCTAGAACTTCCCCTTACTCTTATTATTAATATGGAGTACATCCTTGGTGGTGCTAACATTTAGCTCCATGTCTCTCTCAGTTTGCACAAGCATCTTGTGCAATTCATGAAGAGAGGTTTTCATGTTTTGCATATTGTAGTTTATCTTAAACTGCACATAAGCCTTTATTTTCCCCAAGAAATGAAATATTCGATTAATAACTAGTTGTTCGGGAATGTCAACCCCTTACATTTTGAGAGTCTCGACATGCTCAATCAATTTGAGTACATGAGGGCTAACTTTTGGCCCTCTTTTAGGTTCATGTCGAAAATGCAGAAGCCGTCTCATATTGTATGATCCTAGGAGGTTGTGAAAACATGGTCACAAGCTTGGCATAGATCTCATAAGCCGTGCTCATCTTATGGCACTCCCTTGGAGATCGGCCTCCATTGAGAAGATCAAAACGTTTTTGATCGCGGCGGACTCTTTGTGGCTAGCCTCAAAGGCTCGCCTTGCGTGGCGGTTGACCTTTCATTAGGTGCGGTGGGAGAGGCCATGGCAAGGTAAGGAAACTTGTCGTCACCCGTCTCGGCCAAGCGGAGTTGCATATCCCAACTAGTAAAATTAGCGCCATCTTTTTGTAACTTGCATCGATCCATGAAGGATCGAAGCCATGAGACATTCGTGAGAGTTGGAGAATAGATGGTGGTAGATGAAATAGCATTTGCCATTGCGAATAAACAATATTAACTACAAATTTTTAGACATAAAGGAAATGTCAACATTTATCATTTTAAATACTTGTAAACATTTTAAACAAGTTTTAACATTTAAATAGTGACCTCTACCCAACTATTATAAATGATTCCGATATCCAAATTCATATCAACTTGGGCACTGTAAGCCGATTCATCCATCATTAACATAACTCGGTGGATTAACTCTTTAATCGATTCTACATTAGAATTGTTGGTCGATAATATTACTTTAACATTTATCTTACGCCCGGAACATATGCGGTTACGGTCGCGAATACTTCCGTTGAGCTCAATCCAAATTTCGAAATAATAACATTTATTACCCCACTTACCCAACGTAACATGTTTAGCACCCCGGTGAGCCGAGCCTACTTCCTTGCGAAATTGGGATTCATGGGTTCTACTATTTGGTAAGGCTTGATCTCAATTATTTAATATGAGAGGTCATGACAATTTATTATCTATCTCGTTTAAGTGAACTAAATCGAAGAATTAATGATAATTTTAATTGACACACTCGAATACTCAATAAAATATGCATGTCATGTTATGGCGATTTGGCAATGCGCACTACAAGAGAAAGCTCGTTTTGCGACGGATTATTCCGTCGCCAAACATGGTATTTCCGTCGGGAGAGACAGATTTGCGACGGATAGTGTCCGTCGCAAACAGCAGTATTTGCGACGGACTAATCCGTCGCAAGTTAGTTGCGACGGGATATCCGTCGCCAACATAAATAGCGACGGATTACAGGTGGCAGTCAAGTCAAACATAAAGTCAAGTCTTGCGACGGAAATTCTGTCGCAAACATTGACTTTATCTTTGACTTGACTGCCACCTGTACAGCCAACTCAAACATAAAGTCAATGTTTGCGACGGACTTTCCGTCGCAAAACATGACTTTATGTTTGACTTGACTCTAAGTCACTCAATTTTTGCGACGGAATTTCCGCCGCAACAAGGCCTGTATTTTCCAAGAAATGGATGTTTCCTGCATCCTCTCTCTCTCTCTATATATATATATATATATATATATATATATATATATAAGTATTAAATTATAATTAGATAAATAAATAAAAAATGAAAGAAGATTTATATTTACCATTTCGTCAATGATTCTCAAGGTTTTTTTTCTACCCATAATGTGAGTAGGCAACGCCTTTCCCTACTCTTCACATCCCGACCTACAATTAGCCGCGGCTGATTGAGATCTCGCAACGAAAGTAGGATCTTCGACATGCCTATTCTTAAGCTTTCTAAATAAGTCCAAAGGAATCCAACTCGGCCTGTGCTCCTCGTCTTTCTGCGAGGCTCGGTAGATCATATGACGTAAATGGGTCTTCATGGCGTATTCCCAAGATTTCCTTACCATATCTGTATGGCGAGGATCGAAAGAAACCCTTTGCTGTCATGATTAAAAACATAAAGTTAGGAAAATATTAAGTAAATAAACAAAAAAATAAAAATCAATGAAAAGATAAATTGAGAAAAACAAATTTAAATAGATATAATTATAATATTTTAAATAATTATACCTCAAACCAGTTCCACCAAGACGACCGCAAATTATTTGACGCCTCTTTCCAATTTGGCGCATGCTCCTTGTACCCGCAGATTATGGTCTCCGAAATCAGTTTAACCACATCTGAGTCACTGATCCTGAAATTAATGATCATAGTTAAATATATTATATATAAATATTATGATTTTTGAATAATCATAATTACAATTAAACAATTAAAGTAAAAGTGAACTAGTCTTACCATACACCTGTTTCCTCATCCGGATCGAGGCGGACTCTGCGAGTAGTAGTATCCACCTGTGTCGGTGGCACGTTCCTGTCATTCACTTGTTCATTCTCATCCTTTTGCGCTCTGTTTTCTAGATTACTACAACTACCTCTTCTTCGTCGTCCGCCCGCCATATAGAGAAAAACTAAACTATTCAAAGTTGTCATGAACTAACAAACATGTACAATTAAATGACAAGAAACTATATATTGGTATTAATGAATAATAAAAACAACTGTCAACAACTCAAATAAAATTGTTTTACAAACGCCGATACATTTAGAAAAAGTAGTTTCAACTAATATAAGAATTAGAAATAATCTTATTCATCATCACTACTTGAATATTGGTTTTCGGAAATGTTGTATTTAAAAAGGGAGTCTATAAAATGTTCTTCTTCCTCTTTATCTTCCTCTTCTACCTTCTCCTCATTATTGTCCTTTACTTGAGTTTCTTCTTCCTCGTCCTCTAAAATTTCGTTATCATCTGGCACTTCAATTATTGATAGTAGTGTCTCACTACTAATAAGATCTTCTTGAAACGCATATTCGACAATAGGAGCATCAACATGCGATCTGGCTTTAGTTTTGAATACTGCTGACCACTTATCTTTATTTCTTTTGATATTTGGATATGAAGTATAATAAACTTGTTCGACTTGGTAAGCCAACACAAATGGATCATATTTCGGAAATTTTCTGCTTAGATTAACATCCACAAGTTTATAATCTTTATGCATTTGCATTCCTTTTTCAGAATTATCTATCCAATCACATTTGAATATAATAACATTATATGTGCTTTTTTTGCCTGTGTACGACAATTCAACAACTTCGTTGAGTGTTCAATAGTAGTCAGCTCCCTCAGTCAAACTTACCCATACTCCATTATTAAGTGTAGATTTTTCCAAATCTAACCCATCTTTGAAAGTGCGAAATTTGTATCCATTAATGAAATAACGTTTCCATGTTCGCACCCTTTTCGAAGGACCTTGTGCTAAGGCAATGAGAACTGGATCTTTTAAGTTGTTTACCTATCATTGTTAAATTATTATCAAATTATAATACCTTCAGGTATAAAAAAAAAACTGAAAAAAAAAAGAGTAATCAGGTGTTAGTATATATGTATTATGTACTTACTTGTCCTCTAAACCATTGGGGAAATCTTGTGTCAAATTTGTTCCAAATATCCTCTGCTGTGACAAATTGGGGATATTATGTTTTGATATAATTTTCAAACATCCTATATTCATTATAAAAAATGTCAAAGTAAGTAATAGTTTTTACATGTTGTTATAATTAACTATTAATAATTAAAGTTCCAAAGGACGATTTTTTTACTTACACTTCGTTATGCTTCAATTCTTGTAAATCACAGTTAGATAAAACATATAAGTGTGCACGCTCATATTCGTTGTCTTCTAAAAATCTTTCACTGTAACACCCGTAAATGTACCCTATTTTTATAGTAAAAATATTTTACGGATACTTTTCAGCAAAATTTAATTTTATTTTAGAATTTAATTTTCCGAGTCGAATTTAGAGTTTCCGAGTTCGTATTTGGGATTTCCGCGAGATTTCAAGTAAAACCCGTCTTAAGCTGTCTTTGACTTTTTCTTGACTTTTTCCCTTATACTCCCTCATACTACTCCTAACCTAATTCATTCACACAAACACAACTCAAACTTCCTTCTTCCCTAAGAAACCCAAAACCCTATCTTCCATAAACTTTCAAGCTTAGATTCGTCATATCTCGCTCATTTCTTGCTCAAATTCACGTAAGTTCGTCTTATTCTTTCCCTTTTAGCTTCCTCTATTCGTATTGGTAATAAAATTACTGTCTTTCTCGCTTTTCAATTTATCCGTCTTTCTCAAAGGTGAATTATATTCATCTTTTGGCCGTCTTTGTTTAGGTGGAGACTAGGAAGACTTAGAAATCGATTGAAGACGCGAAACGGTAACGGTGAAGGGTTACTCGATATCATTTACGTGTTTTATGTGTTTTCTAGGCTAGTAATCGTATTTAGATTATGGTTAGTATGCTTAGGACTTGTGTTGTTGTTGATGGATGTTGTTAGTTGTTAAT
Organism: Heliosperma pusillum; assembly: GCA_022085475.1. Lineage (NCBI taxonomy): Eukaryota > Viridiplantae > Streptophyta > Magnoliopsida > Caryophyllales > Caryophyllaceae > Heliosperma > Heliosperma pusillum. The sequence goes on along the minus strand of JAIUZE010073397.1, from coordinate 3,986 downwards.
TGATATGAGAATTTATGGTTTGTGATGATAAATGAGGATTTTTGTTGTTGATAACATGTTGGTTTTGATCGTTCCTGAATCCCGTGTGGGACGCAGGCTGCGTCATGGGACGCTGGCTGCGTCGTGGGACGCAGGCTGCGTCGTGGTGGCGCTGGCTGCGTTACGCGCGGCCGACTGCAGTTTTCCTGCACTGACCCCTTTTCGTAAAATGATCATATCTCCTTTGTTACTTGCTTGTTTTGGGCTTGTGACATCCCGTTGGAACCGTAAGAGGATAAGCTATCACCTCCATTTGGAATTTATGCATTTGCATGTCTAGAACTCTAGTTATGACCGTTTGAAGTGAACCCTTGTTTTCGTTGGTTTCCAAACAACGTTGTTTTGGAGAGGTGATCTATGTTTTTATTCATTATGCTTCATAAACTTGTTCTAATGCTTATGTATCATGTATTGATTCATTTTTATCATAGTTAAGTTTATATAATTCCCTAATCACATGTTTTGTGACGGGTTTTGGTATGTCCCACTTTGAGTCGGTTTTTACAAATGTTACGGTTTGAGCACTATTTTGGTATGTGCTTTGTACTCTCATTCCCTTGGCTACCTCTACATTCGTAAGGCTGGAATGTCGGAACGGGGAGCTATCCTAGTGCTTAATTGCATGTGTTAGTGGGCATACGAAGACGTTGTTGGGAGGCGAACGCTATGCGTTGATCGACCCGGCCGTCAAATGTTGTGTACTTGCGATGTGGTGTTATTTGCATGTAGCGTACCGCTTGTTATGTGGCTCGAGCTCTTTTCCGCCTCTTTCGTGAATTGTTCTACCGAATTTGGGGTACTCGACGTCTTTGTATGATCGAGTCTTGGATGTGGAACGTCTTACTACATGTCGAATCGGGTATATGTCTTATCCCGAGAGTCAAGCCAGGTTTAGACTAGGACCTTATTATTATCGTCGTCCTAACAGGAGGAAATTAGTCTACATATACGAAATGGATTAAATCGTATATGCGTTCAGGGAATGTTTTTCTCCCGTGGATGCCTGTTAATCATACTTGCCATGTACCTGGTGCTAGTGCGTTCCATTTACCGTGAAAGAGGTCGTCATTGTATTGTTATGTGTGGATGCGTGATTACATGATTGATTATTCATGGTCATTGCATGACTTGGCATGGTTTGTTTGTCGAGTCTCAATCTTATCAAACTTATACCGCTAACGGTGAGATGCAAGCCCTAGTGAGCGTATTCGGTTGCCTAAGAGTATTTTCCCCGAGTCTTTGTATCACATGATGGATTCAGATTTGTATTCTATATGCTCTTATCATTATATATTGAATTTCCTATCTATTCCTATCGTATCTCACATGTATATCTATATATGCATGCTCCTACTTTGGTATTTCCTTCTATGTTCGTTTGATGTGATATGGCTGGGAGACCCCGGAGTTACTCCCCGCTGACTGTGGCGTTCATGTTTTTCATGGATGAATAGGTTGCTTGATTTGGATGCCTTTTTGCTTATGCTAATTTGGGTTCAGGTGTGAGCTAGTGGGCGTTGTCCCTGGAAGATTCACCTCTAGTCGTTAATTAGCTAGTTTGCTAATCGCTTTGACATTGTTAACCTTTTGAGAGACTACGTCTCTTGTAGTATTTTATATTTGGTTTGTAATTACTGACATTCCTCGTATTTCTATCTTGCATGTATAAAGGTTTTTAAAATACCGTATTTTCCGCTTTATAAATCACATGCTTGTTATGTTTTATATTTCCTCATTCGCGATGGTTGTCACATTCACGACACTTTCAAGAACTAATTCCCCCGTGATCTTGAAAAATCTCGGGTAAGGTAAAATACGTAGACTCTTTCAAGCCTTCGTCGAGATCCTTGGCTTTTGTGTCTACGTTCTCTTCAACATAAAAGGAACAGAAATTGGCAATTTCTTCAAGCAAATACGCAATGCATATAGAACCTTCAACACGCGCTTTATTTCCAATCTTTTTTTGCAAATGATTTAAGAACCTATAAAAAACTTGGATAAGATAGAATGAAATAATTAAAGTTAAAATTGGATAATTGTGGAATTAATTACCTCTCAAAAGGATACATCCACCTATATTGCACTGGACCACCCATTTTCAGTTCATACGACAAATGAATTGGTAAATGCTCCATTGAGTTAAAAAAAAGAAGGTGGAAATATCTTCTCTAACTTGCAAATGATTTCGGCAATGTTGTTCTCGATGTGGGAAAATATCCGTATACTTCCCTTTAAATCATTCACGATTATAATGAAATTATGATTATATGATTAGTAGTCATAAACAAAAATGCATAATAAGCGAGAGAATAGAAATAACCTTTAGTCCTTGCTTTAATGGCCTAAGAAAAATTATCAAATTAGATATCTCCTAATCGTTGCACCCAAGATTGATCATGATATGCCTTAGGTTTTGCTAGAAAAAGATAGAAAAGAATAATGTTTCTTTTTTTTTTGTGAGATGTGAATGATGGAGGCACAAGAGAGAATGAATTAGGGTTCCGATAAAAAAACTAAATCTTTCCCCTTCTTCTCTCTTTCTCACGGCACCAATTAGCTATTATGGGGAGATATTTTTCTCATCAAAATAACTACCCATTGACCGAAAAACAGAGTGTATCTGGACACTTTTGTTTTGGTTATAATAGCTTCCAATATAATGTGATATATTATAATCGTCATATGTCATGGACCGACATCACTATAATACATCATTAGTTATAAATATCCGTATATTTATAATTTGCCAATTAATTATAACGGTTTATGTTTAATTAGCTTACATTATGAATAACAATTAAATATAACATTTTATATTCAATTTACGAATTATAGTTAATTCGTCTCAACTAACTTTATTTAATCGTTATTAAATAATCTGTCATCATCACATTGACTAACCTTTTAGTCAAAAACATCGACTAACCTTTTAGTCATTTAATAAAGCATCAATATGATTATTTTGTCAAATAATCACATCTCTCAAACACATTCTTTAGGTGTGACTTTTAGGGACCAGTTGATCACCGCCATCTGTATGACAATAACGTCAAACTTATCTAGCAAGCCAACCGTTATTGATAAACGTTAATCAACTGATTATAATAAAAAAATATACCTTGTGAACCTATAGAGATTTATTTATGTTATTGAACTAACTGTGGAGGACACTAGCTCCAACAATCTCCCACTTGTCCGTACAAGTGTATGTGCGATAACCGAATCTCATATCCATAATAAATTTCTCCCACTCAATGTAAACCAATTTGCAAAGTCCGTATTCACAAAGATCGTAGTTTACAAGTGATCAGTATCAAGAGTGGTTTCCTCGACTAGAGAGTAACTTAACTGATAAACGAATCTTTATTCGAGCATGGCCATGCATTTCAGTTACAGCTCCTCGAGTGGCCCTGAGAAATAAGATAACCTGATAAAGGTTGGATATTTTCTTCAAGTCGAATCTTGCAGATACAAGCGCAATATGAAATGACCCAGTAAAAATCTACTTAGCCTCCTGTTACGGTCGACCATGAGAAAGAAACCAAAGTCACCCAAAAACTGCCTTAATCTCAAGAGACAGTCGATAGTCAAAAGAATCGACTCTAGGAACACTATGGACGTCCTATCCACGACCTGACACCTAATGTTCTGAAACATTTAGGACTCCATAACGTTGTCACAAAATTGTCCTGCGAGGTATCATTATAACTCGCATATGTGATCGATCAGTCAACTGTTTGACTTATGGCTCGTTGAACCCACCATCAATCGACTTCACAGAATAATTGCCATAGTTATCAGCTCATGTAGGCGATTACGGACCAAAACAAATATAATGTAATTCAGTTCACTTTGTGGTGTTCAATGTTGTCAGTACAACCCACATGAAAAACAAAATCTAAAACAAAACGATGATTTCATAGATAGTTTTATGAAAAAGATACAGG